>OU383788.1:9160341-9369627 GCA_910950805.1 Acrocephalus scirpaceus scirpaceus
GTCACTTCCCCAGTGGTTCCCATCCTCCCCCATGCTCTGGGTGCCAGCCTTGCCCTGGGACAGAGCCCCTGGCCCTGGGTCACATCCCTGTCCTGCCATGTCCAAGCTGCACTCAGGGCCTTCAGCCCTGGATTGCTGCTGGCACTTTGATTTCTGCTCCCATGTCACCATTCCCTGCCACCACGTGCCAGAGCAGCCTCTGAGAGCTCCCTAATTCCTGCTGGAGTGGGAAGCTCTCAGAGCCAGCCTGGGCATCTGGAGGGGTGTTGTCTCTGCAAGGGCTGTCTGTGCTCAGACAGTCCTGCACCTAATTATACATGATTCCAGCACAGTGTCTGCTGGGGAGGAAATGACCCATCCGTCTTCCCTCACAGACTAATGAGACCCATAAATTTTAGGAAATTCTCAGTGGAGAATTGCACAAAAGAGCTGAGAACCAGCTGGGCCGTTTGTGGTTGCCCCCAGCCCACGGCCAGACACGCTCTGGGTGTTCATCAGCCCTCCCAGCACATAGGGGTGATCCCAGAGTGATCCCAACAGAGAGGTTTGTCCCATTCCAGCCCTCCCAGGGCCAGGGGCTGCCATGCAGGGGCACAGCCAGAGTCCAGAGCTCAGCTGTGGGGAGAAGCCATGCTCCTGTGGGCACCTGCCTTTGCCACTCCCCACATGGAGTGGGAGCTTCCCCATTCTGGTGGCATTGGGTGGGAGCAGTGGGGGCTGGACAGGCAGGGTGGTCCCCAGGGACTCACAGAATCCCAGGACCATTCAGGTTGGAAAAGCCCTCCCAGACCATCCAACCTGAGTCCAACCTGTGCCCAGTCCCCACCTTGTCACCAGCTCAGAGCACCGAGTGCCATGTCCAAGCGTTCCATGGATACCTCCAGGGATGGGGACTCCAAACCTCCCTGGGCAACCCCTTCCGAGCCCTGACCACCCTTTCCATGAGGAAATTCCTCCTGGTGTCCAACCTGAGCCTCCCCTGGCACAGCTGGCAGCCCCCGCCGCCCTCCCATCACACACAATATGAGAGTCCCTTTGTTCCCTGTGCAGCTCAGCCGGAGCTGCTGGAGCATCTCGGTGGGAACTGCTCCCTGTCAGCTGGTTCTCCTGGAGAACAGAGCACTTCTGTGCTCCAGCCTCCTTTCACGATGCAGCCTTTGCTGCTAATTAGCCTGTCTTGGTCTGCATCGCCCTAATTATTCCAGTTGGCCCTAAATCCTGCCTGCTCCTCTGCCATCCATTGAAATGGGTCTTGTGGCATTTGCAATTATTTTGGGGTGAACATTTGAATATATTTGCATGACTGAAACAGATGATGAGAGCAGGAAGGAGCAGCACTTGTCTTGTTAATGGCTCTGACTCTGCTTGGTGCTGCAAAAATGCCAGAGCTGTTGGGTGTCCCTCTGATCTACATCCCAGGAAATCCACCCACTTTATCTCATACCTGGGGATGCAGTTGAGGCTGTTTAGCTTTGGTGTGTTACCAAGCAACTGGTCAGGGTGGACCAGGGAGTAAAGAGCCACAAAAATGCTTTTGGTGGTGATGTTGCCGTGCTGCTGGGTTGGGGAAGGGCATCCCTGGGCTGGCAGAGAGGCACTGCCTGGGCAGGAGTGGATAAACGCCAGGCAGTCTGGGATGGTGGAGTGGGATGTCAGGGACTGGAAGGGGGGAGCAGAGTGAGTTCCTGAGTGCCTGGCAGGAGGGGCAGGAGCAGGGAAACTGCCCAGCTCCAGGCTCTCTCCTGCCTGCTCCCTGCTCTGCACGGGCTGCTGCACAATGTGTGCCTTCGTGGAGGGGAGAAAACGCTTTTCTGGAGCAGCTCTTTGACCTCTGTCAGCAAAACAGAATCCATGGACGGCCCGTTCCTTCCACTCCATTCAGCTCCTACCCCAGCCTCATAATTACAAAGAACTGGAAATCCCGGGGTGAGCCCAGGGAAGGATTGCAAAACCTGCACTCGCAACTGGGGCGGACGGGGGGAGGGGGCGGGAAGCGGTGCCAGCATTCCCGGGAGTTCCTCCGGGCACGCAGCTGAGCTGGGCACTCGCAGAGGCTGCAGCCTTCCTGCTGGATGTCCTGCCGAGCCGTGGAAAACCCTCAAAAGTCTCGATGCCAGATGAAGTTTCACGGATTTCTCCGTCAGGTCAGTTTCCGAGGCAGGGCAGGGTGGTGAACGCTGCGTGTGGCTGTTCACTCTCAGACGGTTGAATTTCTCAGTGTTTCATTCTAACGGTTTCTCCTGACTCAGACACTTAAAGCTGGCATGAAAGGCTTTTGTTTTTCTCTTATTTCAGCTTCCCCCTCCCCTGTGACCGCAGGGTTAAACTAAACAAAATGTAAGGAGGATGCAGGTGGCTGAGAGATGAGCAGTGCTGGGGTGCTGACTTGAATTTGGGAGGAATAACTTCACCAAAGGTCTGGGCTTCATCTGGCAGGAAACAGGCTCACTGTAAAGATTTTGTTGTAAGGATTCCCTGAGTATACAGGGCCCCTCCTCTCCAAAACGTTCCTGGAGCTTTGCTCCAGCTGTAAACCTGTGTTTCTGGGAGCACAAACAGCGCAGAAATTCTCTCTTTGGGTGTGCACTGAGGCAGACTTTAATTACCTGCTGGGTGTAAGGCACCAAGCCTGGGAGGTGCTGATAAGCGAAGGAGGTGATGAAACGCAGGGATGGTGTCAGCATCCCATGGGAGCAGGGCTGGCCCTGCTGTCGCTGCTCTGACAGCGCTGTTCTCTTTGCAGATGCCCGTGGGGTTGGACACTCGCTAGCAGAGAGCTGAAGCCCCCAGCCTGTGCCCAGGAGAGCAGGATGCGGGTCACCACGCGCAGGGTGCTGCTGCTGCTGGGCTCGGTGGCGGCCCTGATGGTGACCCTGCACCTCGGGCAGCAGGTCCTGGAGTGCCAGCAGGTCCTGAGCGAGAGGAGGCACAGGCTGATGAGGCCCGAGAACGAGGAGCTGGTGATGGTGGACGCCAACCACGTGGAGTACCGCTACAGCAAGGACATGCCCCTGATCTTCATCGGCGGCGTCCCCCGCAGCGGCACCACGCTGATGAGGGCCATGCTGGACGCCCACCCCGAGGTGCGCTGCGGAGAGGAGACCCGCATCATCCCCCGCGTGCTGGCCATGCGCCAGGCCTGGTCCAAGTCCGGCCGCGAGAAGATGCGCCTGGACGAGGCGGGGGTGACGGACCAGGTGCTGGACGCTGCCATGCAGGCTTTCATCCTGGAAGTGATCGCCAAGCACGGCGAGCCCGCCAGGTACCTGTGCAACAAGGACCCCTTCACGCTCAAGTCCTCGGTGTACCTGTCCCGGCTGTTCCCCAACTCCAAGTTCCTGCTGATGGTGCGGGACGGGCGCGCCTCGGTGCACTCCATGATCACGCGCAAGGTGACGATCGCCGGCTTCGACCTGAACAGCTACCGGGACTGCCTGACCAAGTGGAACAAGGCCATCGAGGTGATGTATTCCCAGTGCCTGGAGATCGGCCGCGCCCGCTGCCTGCCCGTCTACTACGAGCAGCTGGTGCTGCACCCCGAGCAGTCCATGCACAACATCATGAGGTTCCTGGACATCTCCTGGAGCGACACGGTGCTGCACCACGAGGAGCTCATCGGGAAGCCCGGCGGGGTGTCGCTTTCCAAGTGAGTCTCAGTTCCTTCCTCAGCTTCTCGAGGAGTATTTTCCTTACACAAAGGAAGCTGAAACTGGGGACAGAGCTGCGTCGCTGGGGTTTGTGTGTGATTTTTGGGGAGGAGGGACAGCATGTGGTACTGCAGTGGGGTTTGTGTTCCTGAGTAAGAGATGGCTTTAATGCTCCCAATCTGTTGTACTCCACAGAACAGCTTGTCAAGCAAGGATTTCAAGAGCAGGTGACTGTTTAATCTCTCTTGACACTGCAGAAATTATTTCAGTCTCTAATTTGCAAAGAGCTGCTTGCTCTGAAACGTGAGCTCTTTAATGCCTCCTTCTCCACCCGTCCTCAGATGCCTCCTTGGTGTGATTAGTTGGGCTGCTAATGACGATGAGCTGCAGCTCTTGCCAGGTCTGGGGTTGGTATTGCAGAATAAAAGCAATACCTGCTCAGTGGAGGCACACCCAGCACTCCCTCCTGCCATTCTGTGTGTGGGGGGCATTTACCTTCTCCCACTTTCTTTTCCTCTTTTAATGCTGTTTGTTTTCTAAATGGAGGCTTAAGTCAGCCTTAGCAAAATTTAATCAGCCATGAAAGGGAATTATCCAAGTCTCCATATCAGTTGTTGGTGTCCCGGTGGTGAGGGCACAGGAGCCACAGAGGATGTGCAGCTGCTCCAGTTTTCCAGGATGCCCTGGGAATGCAGCTGGCTCTGCTTCCCTGTTTGCTCAGAGTAAATTGGTCCAGGTTGCTTAGCTCAGGTTTTGAATATTCATAGGGGTCACCAGCTGTATCTGTGCTACAGCCCATACATCTTGCATTGTTCTCCTCTGATAAGCAGAGGTGTCCTGCTGAAAACCCCTGTCCCAGTGCAGGATGGATCCCTCCTGTAGGAAAAGAGGAAGTAGCCTCAAGTTGTGTCAGAGGAGGTTTAGGTTGGATAAAAAGGAAAATTCCTTCCCTGAAAGGATAGTTAAGCATTGGAACAGAACAGTTGTAGAGTCACTGTCCCTGGAGGAATTTAAAGCTGTGTGGATGTGGCAGCTGGGGACATGTGTCAGTGGTGGCCTTAGCAGTGCTGGGGGAATGGTTGGACTCACTGGTCTTAGAAGGCTTTTCCAGCCTTAATAGTTCCATGATTCTAAACAGGACAACCCAGCCTCTGGGGCTGTGGAACCCCCTGGCAGTGTCTACTTCCCCAGAGCAGGGCTGTGAGGGACAGAAGCTCATCCAAGGAAGTGCCCGAGGCCAGGTGGGACAGGACTTGGAGCAACCTGGGATTAGTGGAAGGTGTCTCCCATCCTGTGGCAGGGAGTGGCACAGGATGGGATTTAAGGTCCCGTCCTGTGATTCTCTGTGAAAGTGGCAGAGAGTTGTGGTGAAATCCAACCATCATGTCTTTTGTTTGTTTTTTTTTTTCCTTTATTTTCCCCAGGATAGAGAGGTCGACAGACCAGGTGATCAAGCCGGTGAACATGGAGGCGTTATCCAAGTGGATCGGGCACATCCCGGGGGATGTGCTGCAGGACATGGCCCACATTGCCCCCATGCTGGCCAGGCTGGGCTACGACCCCTACGCCAACCCCCCCAACTATGGCCACCCCGACCCCCTGGTTGTCAACAACACGCACAGGGTGAGTGGCACTGCCACGGCGGGGATGGGACAGGGAGCAAGGGAAGCTCCTGAACTGGATCGGGATGGAGCAGGGGGGAAACAGACTCACACAGGGAAAACAGAATCACAGAATTCCAGAGTCATTCAGGTTGGAAAAGGTTTCCCAGAACCATCAAGTCCAAGCTGTGCCCAATCCCCACCTTGTCACCAGCCCAGAGCACTGAGTGCCATGTTGAACATGTTTCTTGGACACCTCCAGGGATAGGGACTCCACCACCTCCTCAGTTCCAAGGCCTGACCACCCTTTCCATGAGGGAATTCCTCCTGATGTCCAACCTGACCCTCCCCTGGCACAGTTTGATGCAGTTTCCTCTCATCCTGTCCCTGTTCCCTGGGATCAGAGCCCGAACCCCCCTGGCTGCACCCTCCTGTCAGGGAATTGTGCAGAGCCAGAAGGGCCCCCCTGAGCCTCCTTTTCTTCAGGCTGAGCCCCCACAGCTCCCTCAGCTGCTCCAGCCCCTTCCCCAGCTCTGTTCCCTTCCCTGGACACACTCCAGCCCCTCAATGTCTTAGGGAGAAGGACCCAGAGCAGAACAGAGCACTCAAGGTGCAGCCTGGGAAGGTTGGGAATGGCTGGCAGCAGTGACCCAGAGGTGATTTCACTGCCCCAGGGGATGACTCCAGGTTCTCTTTCCCACAGGTTCTAAAGGGGGATTATAAAACACCGGCCAATCTCAAAGGTCACCTGCAGGTAAGAGTTGGGCGTACCCTGAGGGTTTGGAACACACCGGGGTGCCTGGTCCCTGCTCCCTTCCCTGGGGAATGCTGGCTCAGAGCTGACCCTTCTCTTTTGGGGCTCTTCCAGGTGACTCAGAACACATCATCTTCTCACTAAGAAAATTAATGATTTCCAGGTAAGACCCTGTTTACTGAATTTTGGGATTTGGGCAAATCTGCCTGCGTTGCTGCAGGACTGGCACTTGGTTTGTGTGATTTCTGTGGATCAGCTGAGGTTCCAGGCACACTCCTGATGCCAGGGATCCTTCACAGTCAGCCTCACAGATCTTACCACACAATGCTGCTGTGTGGGACCATTTGTAAGGAATTCTTTTCCTGAGCTCTGGGAACGGGATTAAAGCTGCAAAATGAAACTCAGCCGCTTGGGAGGGTTATTGCAGCCCGGCCCCGCGGGCAGCTGGCACACATGGAATGTGTGGATGAGCTGAGCTGCTCCCCAGCTGCCTCCAAGGACGTGCCATGGACCTGAGGAAGGGGATAGAAAACAAAGGGAAACATGATGGAAAACAAAGCTGCTGCCTTGGGCTTCTGCTCCAGAGACAACTGTTGATGTGTTGGATGTTCCTCCTCCATGCTAAAGCATAAAATGCCATTCTTGGTACTAAAACTAATCCTTTAAGAGCAAGTTTCTGTGTACAAGCAGATGGTTGGGCTAGAAAAAGATCAAAAGCACTGAGGGAAGATGAGGAATTGTGTGTCCCCTGTCCTGGGCTGGGAATTGGTTCCTTTCAGACCATTTTTTTGTGTCACACGGGGCTTTAAACCTTCAGTCGAGCCTTGCTGTGCTGGTCTGAGGGGATCCTGTTCCTTAAGGAATCCTGTTCTTTAGGGGATCCTGTTCCTTAAGGAATCCTGCTCCTGAGGGGATCCTGTTCCTTAAGGAATCCTGCTCCCAAGGGGATCCTGCTCCTGAGGGAATCCTGCTCTTTAAGGAATCCTGTTCCTGAGGGGATCCTGTCCCTGAGGAGATCCTGCTCCTTAAGGGATCCTGTCCCTGAAAGGATCCTGCTCCTGAGGGGATCCTGTTCCTGAGGAGATCCTGTTCCTGAGGGGATCCTGCCCTTGAGGGAATCCTGTTCCTTAGGGGATCCTGCCCCTGAGGGAATCCTGTTCCTGAAGGGATCCTGCCCTTGAGGGAATCCTGTTCCTTAGGGCATCCTGCACCTGAGGAGATCCTGCTCCCGAGGGGATCCTTAAAGGTTCCTGCCTCTGAGGTATTCCTGCTCCTTAAGGGATCCTGTCCCTGAAGGAATCCTGTCCCTGAGGGAATCCTGTCCCTGAGGGAATCCTGTCCCTGAGGGAATTCTGTTCCTGAGGGGGTCCTGCTCCCAAGGGAATCCTGCTCCTTAGCGGATTCTGCCCCTGAGGGAATGCTGTTCCTTAGGGGATCCTGCCCCTTAAGGAATCCAGCTCCTTAAGTAATTCTGTTCCTGAGGGGATCCTGCTCGTGAGGGGATCCTGTTCCCTAAGGAATCCTGTCCCTGAGGGGATCCTGCCCCTGAGATTCTGTGCTTTGTCTCTTCCAGAACGCTGCCAAAGGCCTGTTGTTGCCCGTGAAGGAAGAGTGTGCAGTGGGCCCGTGGAAATCGGTTCTCCAAGCATATTGCTTGCTCCTACTGTTGCCAAATGACTGCGCTCCAGGAATGTATTTGCATTTATTTGCAAAGGCCAAACGTGCTCCGCGGCGGGAACGTCCCCGGCCTCTCCCAGCGCTCCGTGGGGAATGCGGCTGTGGAAATCCAGACTCGGGAGGGGCGGGAGGAGATTCCCTGTGCCGTGGCTGGAGGACTCTGTACATCGCGTTTGTGTCTCTGTGATCTGTTCCCCGTTCCCGGTGTGGGGAGCAGCCCTCCCATCCCTGCTGTTCAGTATTCCTGGGATCGGGAAGAGCCACCCTGGTCCCGCTGTTCCCAATTCCCAGGGTCAGGAACAGCTCCCTGGCCCTGCAGAGCCTTTGTGGTGCGTGTGCCCTCCCCTCTACCCCCTGCCCGACCCTGCAGAGGCTATTGCAGAGTTAATATATGTCCCCCTTTACCCCCGGTGTCGGACACCATTAAAGTGTTGATTTGATATTTAATATTTTAATTATTAATCGCGCGGGCTCCGCTCCCTCTACTCCGCCGAGCCACAGAGCGGCGGTGCCGGAGCGGCCGCTCCGCTCCTGGCGACTCTATGGTCTGAGGGGCGGGGCTTGGGACCGGAAGTGGAAGGGGCACATCCGGTTTGGCGGCGCGGCCGGGGCCGGTCCTGAGGGTCCTGAGCGGATCGGGGATCGCGGGTCAGGAATTCCTGAGCGGGTCGGGAGTGCCGGAGGTGCCCGGGTCAGGAGTTCTTGAGCGGGCCGGGGATCCCTGAGCGGGCCGGGGGTGCCGGCGGTGCCACCATGTCGATGTCGCACCTGTACGGCACGGACGGAGACGATGGCGTGGAGATGGAGAGCTTCGAGGTGTCGGACTGGGACCTGCAGAACGAATTCAACCCGCACCGCCAGCGGCACCGCCAGACCAAGGAGGAGGCCACCTACGGCGTGTGGGCCGAGCGCGACTCGGACGAGGAGCGGCCCAGCTTCGGCGGGAAGCGGTACGGCCGGGCTGGGAGCCCCGGCCCGCTCAGGGACCCCAGGAGCCGCCGCGGCTGCGGAGCTCCCCCGTTCCCAGCCGCTTCTCCCCGTTCCCAGCCGCTTCTCCCCGTTCCCAGCCGCTCCCCCCCCGTTCCCTGCCGCTTCTCCCCGTTCCCTGCCGCTTCTCCCCTTTCCCAGCCGCTTTTCCCCGTTCCCTGCCGCTCCCCCATTCCCTGCCATTCTCCCCCATTCCCAGCCGCTCCCCCCGTTCCCAGCTGCTCCCCCCGTTCCCCAGGCCTTTCCCGGCTGTGGACACCCCCCCGAGCAGCCCATCCCGGGCCGGGGCTGCCCTCGGGACCCCCTCAGCTGCAGAGATTTTCCCTGTGCTCGCTCCCTGCAGCACGGGGGGAGGATGGGGATTGCCTGGCACAAGCAGGGTTAAACACCTCGATAGCTGTTGAATATCCCATTTTGGGGGGCTGTAAGGCACAGCAGCCCCCAGGAATGTACCCTGGAGCTGAATTCCCTCTCGTTTTGCAGCTCCAGGGATTACTCAGCCCCCGTGAGCTTTGTCAGTGCTGGGCTGAGGAAGGCAGCAGCTGAGGAGCTCTCGGATGAGGACTCGGATGATGATGAGAAGCCTGTGAAGCAGGAGGAGATTCCCAAGGAGTTTGTGCCCAAGAAGTTAAAAACAGTGAGTTCTCCAGGAAATTTACTGTTCATTGTTTATACTTGTGACACTCAGGTTGTGGTGGAGGGCAGTGAAACTGCAATAGGGTGTTGCCTTGAGAAGGCTGACCTGAAACAGAGGCTGGGCAAAAACTAGAGAATAAAATCAGGATTTATTAAAAGGTCCCCAGAATCCACCCTGGGCATTACAGAAGCCTACACAAGGCTGCACCCAGGGTGGTCTGCAAGTGGTAGCAAAGATGGCCCCACAGTCACGAGATTTTGCCATTTTATAAGTTTAGGTCTATTTGCATATTGGGGTCCAATTGTCCAATTCCAGCCCCAGGCCATGAGGTCCCATCCTTGTTCCACCCCTCAGTCCATCCTTGTTTGTGTTCTTGGCCTGAAAGTTGTCCTTGGTCTTCCAGCAGAAATGGATTTGTTTTGTCTACCTGCTCTGTAGAGGGAGCTCAGTGCAGTTCTTAATACGAGGCTTCATCCCTAGGCAGCACAGAATCTGAAAATATAAAAGCTAAGGCATCAAGGGCACTAAAAATGGGAGAAATAATTAAACCAGAGGCCCAAATGTGTTATTAAGGGAAATCCAAAGTGTTTCCTCTGGATTTTGAATCATTGATACAAATACATTGATAAAACAAAAATCAGAATTATAAATCATTGGTACAGCTGTACATTGATATAATTGTGTGTCATTGGGAATCAGTCCTTTCATTTTTCTCAATACTCCCTTTGGCCAATGGAGGTTTAAAGAAGAGAATTCCTGTGGTTTCCTGCCTTTCAGAGACTTTATTTTTCTACTTTCACAGAATGGACAAATCAGGCATATTACAGATTAAAACTCAAACTCTTCTTTTCAGTTAAAACCAGAAAGAAACAGGAATCAGCTTCAGCTAAATCTGGTGGTGGAACCTGAGAATTATCAGGTTGTCACCCAGAGTTTTTCAGGACTTTCCTTTCCCATTTGAGGAATTTCAGGAATCTCCATAGGTGCTTCATGGATGCACAAGCGAGGTTCCAGTGAGCTGGGCAGTGTGGGGACAGCGGAATCACTTCTGGGAAGAACCTTCTTAGGGGAGTTTTGCTCACTTTTTGGTTATTTGAAGCCTCAGGGCTGCAAGTTTTTGTATGTTTGTTTTTTTGACAGGGTGGAAATTTCAAGCCCAGCCAGAAAGGCTTCGCAGGGGGCTCCAAGTCCTTCGTGGATTTTGGCAGCTGGGAGAGACACACGAAAGGAATTGGGCAGAAGCTCCTGCAGAAGATGGGATATGTCCCTGGAAGGGGTCTGGGGAAGAATGCACAAGGTACTGTCAGTGTGTTTGGTGGTTTATTATTAAATAAATAATATTTATTTGGAGGAAAGGTTGGATTCCTTAAAGAACTGCCAGCCCCAGGTGGCTTAAACTTCCTTCTTGTTTTCCTGCCAGTGATCTGGGCCCTGTGGTGAGAGTCAGGGATGTTCAAACTGACCTGTGGTTGTTTGCTCCTCTGGGTACTTTGCAAGAGAAAAAGAGCACGAAAAAAGGCAATAAATTCCAAAGGTGGTCATCCCCTGGAAAAGGAGATGCTGTTTTATGTGTCAGAATAAAAATGCAGTGAAATGTGGTTGGGAGTGAGGCTGTGCTTTGGCAGTTTGGTGTGTGCTGGGATGAGGTGATTTTATAGGGAATTGGTGATGTTGGAAGTACCACAGTGCTGGAGGCAGTGCCAGGGAGGGTGTTGGTGCTGATCTGGTAACTCATAGGGAAAGCCTGGCTGTTCTGCTCTCTGCCAGCACACAAACTGCTCCTCCTGACCCCCTTCCCATCCCACCAGGAATCATCAATCCCATCGAGGCCAAGCAGAGGAAGGGCAAAGGTGCTGTGGGCGCTTATGGCTCTGAGAGGACCTCACAATCCTTGCAGGACTTCCCTGTGGTGGACTCAGAAGAGGAAGCTGAGGAGGTATTTCTGGGGTTCTTGCTGTTTCCCTGCTATGTTGTGTGTATAAAATTCAGTTTTCTTCATTTCTGTGTCATAGAAAACAGTCTGGGCTCATTTTAGATAAGATGCCAAACACAGAGCACATGGCAGATTAGGCAGATCTTCCTTGTCACTGTAATGTTCTTTGTTGTTTCTGGCTCTCTCTGTTTCAGTAGCTTTGCTGGAATCCCTCCTTTGAAGAATGCCCCACATAAATAGTAATTGTTTTTTGTTTAAACAAAAAAAAAAACCAGGAACATCCTGTTCATTTAATCCATAAGGTGGGTGACTGGCCCACAGCATCTGAGCTGGTTTGGTATGAGCTTTTCCACTTCCCAGTTATTCCCTGTACAAATTCCTCGTTGATCTGATGGTTATTTTCCTGTAAAAAGAGGCAGATTTGGGGTGTGACAAAGAGCAGCCACCACAGCTCTGCTGGTTTTTGTCCAGGAGTTTCAGAAGGAGCTGAGCCAGTGGCGGAAAGACCCGAACGGAGGCAAGAAAAAGCCCAAATACAGCTACAAAACAGTGGAAGAGCTGAAAGCCAAGGGCAGGATCAGCAAGCAGCTTGCAGCCCCTCAGAAGGAGATCTCCCAGGTCAAGGTGAGGTTGATAAGCCAAGAGGTGACCCCTGAGGAACAGTTTGGGCCCTTTGGTGGCACCAGCACATTTTAGCCATCAGTAACCTCAGTAAAGCCAGTCCTAGGAGCTGCCTGTGCAGCCTCATGGGATTCATCCCTGAGCCAGGTAATAGCTGTGTGTCACCTGGACTTGGTGACAAATTAAGTGTGAGTGTGTGTAGGGGGTTAATTGCAGTTTAAGTTTAATTGTTTCTCATTTGTCATAATGAACACTCACCCACTTCTGAAGAGACAATTGTCCTTTCTGAGATTGTTTGAACCATCTTCTACCTCAAAGGGACAGTAAGGGTGTGCACTCAATAAAATTACGAATCTGAAATTGAAGTGTCTTTATAAAATTATAAAAGTTCTAAGTGCAATAACTAATAGTGTAACTGTTGGCAGGATCACTGCTTGTAGAGTCGTTCAGTGAAATTGGGATGAGGAGATTCTTCTTAGATTGAATAAGATTGTCTCTTATTCTTTCTAACTCCTTGTGTCTGGAGAAGGCCATTGTGGAGGCAATCCATTCAAACACAATGTGCATTAGCAGCCTCCTGGAGTAATTAAGGTCCTTGGAAATCTCCAGATTTCAGTTTGGACTCAGGAATTTTCTCCTTTTTTGAAGATGAGAGAGTTCGTTGTGGGAGAGTTCATTGTTGTGTGTTGGCAGGTGATTGACATGACGGGCCGGGAGCAGAAGGTTTATTACAGCTACAGCCAGATCAGCCACAAGCACAACATCCCAGATGACAGCCCCCAGCAGCCCCTGGGCAAGGACTCCAAGCCCCAGGGCTTTGCCCTGCCCGAGCTGGAGCACAACCTGCAGCTGCTCATCGACATCACGGAGCAGGAGATCATCCAGAGCGACCGGCAGCTGCAGTACGAGAGGGACATGGTGGTCAACCTGAGCCACGAGATCCAGAAGATGGCTGAGGTGCTGTCCCACGAGGAGAAGGCCATCAGCAACCTCAGCAAGGTGCTGGACATGGTGGAGGAGTGTGAGAGGAGGATGCAGCCGGGCTGTGAGAACCCTCTGACCCTGGATGAGTGTGCAAAGATCTTTGAGACCCTGCAGGACAAGTACTACGAGGAGTACAGGATGTCAGACAGGGTGGACCTGGCTGTGGCCATAGTTTATCCTCTCATGAAGGAGTACTTCAAGAACTGGGATCCCCTCAAGGTGGGTGTTGGTTTGAGTTATCTGCAGTTCTCACATGTCCCAAGCAATCTTTGTTACTTTGTCCCAAGTGTCCTGGTCTAGTGGGAGCTCTGCCCATGGCAGGGGGTGGAATGAGGTAAAGATGAGCTTTAAGGTCCCTTCAAATCCAAACCAGTCTGGGATTCTGGGATTCTAAATTCCTGATCAGTCTGGAGGAAAAGAAAAGAGACAAAATTAAACCCTGTGCTGTCACCACTCTCAGACATTTGCTGGGTAAAAATTTAGGAGTGTGTAAGGTTGAAACCAATCCCTTTTATGAGTGTTGGGATGAAAAATTTAGTGAAAAACAAATCTCTAGCTGTTGTTTTTTAGCAAAAGCAGGAGATGTTTGTCTGTCAGGTATCAGAGATGCACAGTCTGTTCTCAGTGCCATTTAGGCTGGGATAGAATTTGGATCTCTGTACACCTGGAAAAGTTCAGACTATTCTCTTCTTGCCCTGGAGATGTATTAATACTATAAGGTGGGATTTTTCTCTGGCAGGACTTTACTAGAAGTCATTTAAGAAATGATGGAGGTGGCACTCAGTGCTCTGGGCTGGTGACAAGGTGGGGAGAGGTCCCAGGTTGGGCTCAATGGTCTGGGAGTTCTTTTCCAACTTCAGTGATTGTGGGAGTTTGGAATTAAGACTGCAAGCTCCTGGCTTGCCCTGAGAGGAGGAGAGAAGGCTGGTTGTGCTCAGCACACCATCAGCCTGCTCTGTGCAGATCCCAGCTGGAATTAATGGAAAAGGATAAGGAGCAATTGTGCCCTGTCATTCCCAGGACTGTACATATGGCACGGAGATGATAGCCAAGTGGAAGAACCTTCTGGAGAATGATCAGCTGTTATCCCACAGTGGGCAGGACCTGTCAACAGATGCTTTTCACAGGTAAATAACAAATTATTTGTACCTTGTGCAGCATATTTCTGTGCTGCTTCCTTGAGGATGGAAAAGAGCAGACACAAAGGAGCTTTTCTCAAGGATTCCCTTGCCGGGCCTGTTAAAATCCAGTTTACAGAAAAGAAGCAGCTTTAACTAACAGCTCCCACTTGGTTTATTTGGGCCCAGGCTTTAGCTTTAATCTTCACTTAGATTTATTTGGGGTTTCTTCCCAGACTGATGTGGGAGATCTGGATGCCCTATGTGAGAAACATCGTGGCACGGTGGCAGCCAAGGAACTGTGGATCCATGGTGGATTTCTTGGACAGCTGGGTGAACGTTGTTCCTGTGTGGATCCTGGATAACATTCTGGATCAGCTCATCTTCCCCAAGCTGCAGAAGGAGGTGAGAGGGCTGGGGAGAGCAAAGCCATGCTCTGAACCCATGTTTGAATTCCAGCTGGAGCTCCCAAACAATGGTGTGTGGCCTCTGCCAGTGGATTGAGGAGTTAGGGGTCACATCACAGCTCTTTGTGCTTCAAACAAACTTGCTGCTGGTGGCTGGACTGAGTTAATCTTCCCTGTTGTGCCCCAAGGTGGAGAGCTGGAATCCCCTGACGGACACGGTGCCAATCCACTCGTGGATCCACCCCTGGCTGCCGCTGATGCAGGCGCGGCTGGAGCCGCTCTACTCGCCCATCCGCAACAAGCTGGCCAACGCCCTGCAGAAGTGGCACCCCAGCGACTCCTCTGCCAAGCTCATCCTTCAGCCCTGGAAGGATGTGTTCACTCCTGGCTCCTGGGAGGCTTTCATGGTCAAGAACATCGTGCCTAAACTCGGTGAGACAATAGACAGTGCTGGATTTTGGGAATCTGCTGGTGGCACCTTCCCTGTGACACCAAGGAAAGATCATTGCTGATGTGGGTGGCAGTGTTACATCAGAGATTGTTGTTAGTGAGGTTAGACCAAGCTTGCCTCTTATTTTCTGCTACCAGTTCTGTGCAGAGGCAGAAAGATCAGAGAAATAGGAGTTACTGGTTATTCTCTAGGTTTTCTGTCTTATTTTTTATAAATCATCCATCTCCAGCTGGTAGGAATATCTGAGAGCTGTCAGGTAGGACCACACTGTAAGTCATCTCTCTGTTACTCCTAAATTCCTTGGTCTGTTCTAATGTTTCACCATGAGTTTTGCAACGCAGAGTGGCTCTAAGGTTAAAAAATATTCAATTGTTTTTAGTTTCTCAGTTCTGGCAGCAAATTGGAATCACTGGAAGTAGAAATGCACCATTTTGTGGCAGATCAGCCAAAGATCCCCACTGTCCCTTAGGATAACAAAAAGGTGCTGCTCAGGTTCTGTGTATTGGTAGTGAAAGAGGTCAGGACATGGATAAAACTGAGTGAGGCTCTTTTCTAACTGTCCTTTCCTTTCCCAGGAATGTGCCTGAATGAGCTCATCATCAACCCTCACCAGCAGCACATGGATGCCTTTTACTGGGTGATCGACTGGGAGGGGATGATTTCTGTCTCCAGCCTCGTTGGGCTGCTGGAAAAACACTTCTTTCCAAAGTGGCTGCAGGTGAGACACTGAGGGATGAGGAGAGAAGTTGGAATAACTGGGGAGTGTTTTAGTGATTCCTGTCCAGGAATTGCTGCCCTGGTGCTGAACTGGGCTGGTTCCCACTCACAGCTCAGTAGCCATTGGAACAGTTCCTCCTTTTACTGACAGTCAGTAATAAACCAAGTGGTAAATGATGCCAGGAGAGATTCAGGTTGACATCAGGTGGGATTCCCTCATGGAAAGGGTGGCCAGGTACTGGAATGGGCTGTGCAGGGAGGTTTGGAGTCCTCATCCCAGGAGGTGTCCAAAGTATTCTGGATGTGGCACTCAGTGCTCTGGGCTGGTTGATAAGGGGGTGATTGGTCACACATTTGAATACTTGATACTCTTGGAGTCTTTCCCATGTGAAATTACTCTGGAATTCTGTGGCAGAGAGGCCTCTCCTGCACAAACATCCCTGTGCTGCCTTTGACCTGTCCCTTGCTCTGCAGGTGCTCTGCTCTTGGCTCAGTAACAGCCCCAACTATGAAGAGATCACCAAGTGGTACCTGGGCTGGAAGTCCATGTTCTCAGACCAGGTGCTGGCACATCCCTCCATCAAGGACAAGTTCAATGAAGCCCTGGACATCATGAACCGGGCCGTGTCCTCCAGCGTGGGTAGGTGGCTCGTGGGGGTGGCTCTGCTGCTCTGGGCGGGCAGCACAGTCACATGTGGCTCCTGGGAGCCTGACTGGGGCATGGCCCTGCTGGCAGCACAGCAGCAGCTCCCATGAGCAGTGAAATTCAGTGGGCTCTGCCTTGCTCTGTCCTTAATGAACACCTCTGAGGTGCTGCTCAGTAATTCTGGACTGCACTGAAGCAGAAACAGATTTTTGGTGGCTTCCTGGGCCATTGAACAACTGATCCTCTTCCAGCCTTGCCTTGTTAGTCAAACATCATCCTGTAGGGCTTGACTTCTAAAGCTGTCATTATTGGGTATTTTTTTCTTTATGGTAGAGATACCATTCTTCCCCTTATCTTTACAGCAATTCCTTTCCTTTCCACATGACTCTTCCTAAGACATAAAAGTCATTGTTGGGAATTCACTGGGAGTTACTGGGAGTTTTATATAAGCTGGGAGTTGTATAAAAGATAAGGTCATGCCTGAGGGAGCAGCACCTGAAACTTGCCCTCTTCCCAAAACTGAGAACTCCCTTTCTTATCCGAAACTTCACCCCACTCCAAATGTCTTGCATGACTCTGTGTCCCCCAAAACCGAGAACTCCCTTTCTGATCCCAAACTTCACCCCACTCCAAATGTCTTGCATGGCTCCGTGTCCTGCACGGAGCTGCTTCCCTCTGGAACAGCTCAGGACCCAGTGCTCTCCCCGTTCTCTCCCCCAGGCGGGTACATGCAGCCGGGCGCTCGGGAGAACATCGCCTACCTGACGCACACGGAGCGGCGCAAGGACTTCCAGTACGAGGCCATGCAGGAGCGGCGCGAGGCCGAGAACATGGCCCAGCGCGGCATCGGCGCCGCCGCCGGCACCGTGCCCATGAACTTCAAGGACCTCATCCAGACCAAGGCCGAGGAGCACAACATCGTCTTCATGCCCGTCATCGGCAAGCGGCACGAGGGCAAGCAGCTCTACACCTTCGGCAGGATCGTCATCTACATCGACAGGGGAGTGGTGTTCGTGCAGGGGGAGAAGACCTGGGTGCCCACCTCGCTGCAGAGCCTCATTGACATGGCCAAGTGAGGCTTGTGTGCTAGGAGAGACCACCCTGGGTGCCCAATTTGCTGCAGAGCCTCATTGACATGGCCAAGTGAGGCCTCTGTGCTAGGGGAGACCACCCTGGGTGCCCACCTCACTGCAGAGCCTCATTGACATGGCCAAGTGAGACTTGTGTGCTAGGAGAGACCACTTTGTGTTCCCACCTCACTGCAGAGCCTCACTGACATGGCCAAGTGAGGCCTGTGTGCTAGGAGAGACCAGCCTGGGTGCCCAACTTGCTGCAGAGCCTTATTGAAGTCAAGTGAGGCCCAAGTCAGCACCCAGAATGAGCCTCTGGGTAATCCTTGGAATAAACAAGTTCCAGGTTTGTAAATAGTGACACTGGAGCTGGATGTCAGGGTGGTTTTATTGGAAGAGCTGTTCAGGCAGCTCTTCCTGGCAGAGGTGGCAAGAGGATGCAGGGCCAGATTTCCCGACCTCGGAACCCAGGCTAAGGGAGAAAAAGCAGTGCTGACACTTGTACTGCCACCTGGGACAGAGGTTTACCAGCAGGTTAGGAGGGGTCACATTCTCTGAGTGAGAGCTGCCCTAGCTGTGTCCCCTGAGTCTCTAGTGACAGATGTCACAGCTTGTGCTGCCTGTGTGCTGTGCTGGCAGTGAGTTACTGTCCCCACCACATCCCTCACACAGCCAAGACCTGTCCCAACTCTCTCTGCTGTGGGACTGCAGTGGTTGAGAGCATAGAGGTGAGGGAAGGAACCCTAAGGCTTTTTTTCCTGGAGGGAGCTGACCTGGTTGTTCTCAGGACTGACCAAGAGCTGATCTCAGCAGAAAGGAGGGCTGGGAGCTTTTCCAAAGTGTGCAGTGGGAACCAGACCCAAACCCCCCAGATATTTTCCCCTTCCTGATGCTTTGAAATGTGTGTAGGACATGCAAAGCCTTGAATTGTTATGGAAGGGGAGGGGAATCGGAGCAGTCACTGCAGTGTGGATGGTTCTCAAGGCAGGTTTTGGTGGGATTAGTTTGCTGTTGTTCAGTGAGAATAAATCAAAGCTCAGCTTTACTTTTTTTATTAAATAAGATACAAAAATGTCCCATCACCTCAGCATTCAGGTGCTGCCACTTTTGACACAGCCTGATGCCACTGTTGCTACTTGAGCTCCATCTCAGCTGCACAGAAGCTTCCATGGGAAGAGATGTGGATCCCAGCCCTGCCTCCACAGGGATGGTCAGCACTTGGCAGCAGCTCCCTCCCCCTTCCTGATGATCTCCAGGTCCTCACAGTCTTGGTACATTGGCTCCTCCACAAAGTCCCAGACCTCAGGGGAGAGCTCCTGCAGTTTATCCAGGGGAAACCAGTGCACAGAGGTGTCATTGAAGGTGTCCAGGTAGCGGGGGTGACTTGGCAGTGCCACTTCCTCCACTCCTTTCAAGACCTAAAGATCATTTGGGGAAAAAGAGACAATGCAGAAGCCCCTTCCTGCAAAGCTGAGCCAGTGAGGATGGGAATGGTGTTATATTCCCATCAGCCCTGTGTGCAGGATGTTCTGCAGATGTTCAACAATCCTAAAGGGATTAGCTTTTATATTAACCCAAATCTTCTTTCCAATGGCAATTCATTTCTCATTAAAAGGTGTGTTATCAACATGAAACAATAACGTTGAACTGTTGCCTCATACCTTTGCTATGTAAGAATAATCTCTCTCCAGGATTCTGGACAGCAACCTGCAATAATGGAAGATGTCCACGTTAGACATGATGGGCTAACCTGGATTTAGGTTTTCTGCATCGGGGTGGGACAGGGAAGGGGGGAGAGGGCTCACAACTGAAAGCTTTATGGCAATGAAAATGAGCAAAACAGGGACATTGCTGTCGGAAGCAATAAAAATAAAGTAGTGGGACAGAGAAGAGCAGGGTGGGAGGCACTGAGCCTGTCCAGGGTGTGTCCCCACCTCTCCTCGATTCCTCGGAAGCTGTTCCCGATGATGACCAGCTTGGAGAGCGCCGCTGGGCTCCAGTTGCTCCACAGCAGGTTGTTGTACAGGGCCTTCCCGCAGTGCACCATGTAGAACAGCGTGGCCGCGCCCTCGACACCGTGTTTCCCCTCCTGCCCGGGAGCCGCCGAGCCCGTCACGGCCGAGCCCCGTCCGCGGGGCCCCGCGGCTCCCGGGCAGCCTGACCCGGCCGTGTCCTCACCTCATTCTCCGGGAGCAGGCACAGCCCCAGCGCTCGCAGCGCCGCCGCCTCCCGCGCCGAGAAAACCGGGTCGAACAGGGCGCAGCGAGCGGGCGGCACCTACGTGGACAGGGCGGCGTGAGCGGGGACCGGCCGGGCGCTGCCCCCGCGGCTCCCCCCGGTGCCGGTGCTCACCCGCAGCTCGTCCAGCAGCAGCAGAAGGAAGGCGAGCTGGTACCGTGCGGCAGGGCAGCGCCCGAAGCGGCCCAGGCCGTAGCACACACAGCGGGCGGGCGGCTCGGCGGGGCCGCTCAGTGGGGCCCGCACGGCTCCTACGGGCGGCGGGGTCAGCCGGGCGGCTCCGGGGGCTGGATGTCCCCGCTCCCCGCACTCACCGGCGCCGGGGCTCGCTGTCCCCGCTGTCCCCGCACCCCCCGGTCCCCGCACTCACCGGCGCTGGCCGCCCAGAAGCCGGAGCTCAGCAGATCGTCCCTGCGGGGACAGCGCGGCGTTAGCGGGGCCCGACAGCGCCCGGCGGGGAGCGGACACACGGAGCGGGGCCGGGCACTCACCGCGCCTCTCGCAGCCGCCGCAGCACCGCTTCGGTTGCGGGGCCGCCTTCCCCTTCCTCCTCTCATCCTCATCCTCCTCCTCCTTCTCCTCGCCCCGGCCCCGCCGCCGCCGCCGCCGCGCGCGCCCCGCTCGCCACCCGCCCGCCGCCGCCATGCGCGCGGTCACGTGCGCGGTCACGGGACCGGGGGCGCGCCCGGAACCGGCGGCGGGAGCGAGCAGCGGGGGGATCCCGGAGCATCCCGGAACCGCCCGCAGCATCCCCGAGCCGGCCGGAGCCTCCCGCAGCCATGGCCCGCCCCGCCGCGCCCGGCCCCGCGCCATGGTGAGCCCCTTCCCCGCCCCGGGCCCCGGGCCCCGCTCCCGCCTCCCGCCCACGCGTGCCGGTACTGCGGGAAGCACCTTCGGCCCTGTGCTGGTTGCTGTCCCCTGTTGTGGGTGAGGTCTGGCAGCCCACGGGGCTCAGCAGCTCGGTCCCTGCCCGTGGGTCGCTCCAGGGCCGTGGAGGGGCGGTCCGGGTGCGGATCCAGCCTCCCGCTCCCGGCCCGGCAGCAGCGCGGGTTCCCCGGTGCCACCTTGGAGCCAACCTTTGCTCCAGACCTGGGCTGTTCCTGCGGGAAAACTCCCGCACGAAGCTCGTTCCGAGCTGATTGACGGGACAGGACAGGATAAAAAGTGTTACTGAATGCGTGCATTGAGAAATTACGAGCAGAAAGGCATCACATCTTGGGAGGGACCCCGCTGTCTCCTGCTGCTCGGCAGGCAGCACCTGGGAGCTGTTTGGGATGCTCATGGATAATGCTGCTCGATAATTATCCCGTGTGCTGAGGGTAAAATATCTCACAAATCCAATTCTCCTTCTGCGTGTCTGAGAGGTGGAGTTATAGAAACTATTTTAAACTTACAATAGTGGTCAAATTTAGTCGTGAGGGACCTTTTTGGTGCTGCTTTTGGGTTAAACTCGGTGTGATTGTGCAAAGAATCAGGTCTCTCCGTTTGTAATAGCCTTTTGTTGCTCTTCTGGGGAAATAGAAAGGAGAAGGGTAACAGTTTTCAAATACACAATCATTTCTGCCAATGTTTTTTAGGTGGAATTACTTTTTCCTTTATGATGGCTCGAAAGTGAAGGAGGAAGGGGATCCTACAAGTGCTGGCATCTGTTATTTTTACCCTTCCCAGGTAATGTCTGCTTTATTTCAGTACCTGTAAATGGGTTGGGCTTCCAAGTGATTTGGATTAATCCTTACTTAGTAGCCACAAAAGTTTTAAGAATTTTTTTAAGAAATCCCAATTATCAGTTAGCTCCAGGTGGAGCAGGGCTGGGCGCAGGGCAGAGCAATGGGGTTACACTCTGCTCCCTCCCTGGGGAATGGGCCAGCACAGCCCAGGTCTGTCCTGGTGATGTGAATAAACACACACGAGGGGTGAAAGTTCCTCTCCATAAGCCCCAGGCCCTTGTGCTGCCTCGAAAAAAAATCCAATTATTTTTCTCCCAGAAATTTGCCTTCTATACTGTGTTTGAATTATAGAATCCCAGAGTGGTTAAGGTTGGAATAGACCTTTAAAATCAAGTCCAGCTGTGAACCCAACACTAAACCATGTCCCCAAGTGCCACACCCACACATTTCTGAGCACTTCCAGGGATGGTGACTCCACCACTGCCCTGGGCATCCTGTGCCAATGCCTGACAACCCTTTCTGTAAATTGAGTTGAAGTGATAATTACTTCTTATTTATACCTGAAAACAGCAGGGTTTTGGGTTTGGTTTTTTTTTCTGAGTTCTTTTAATGGGAAGTTAAATCCTTTTCTCCCTGGCTCCCTGGCAGACCATCCCAGAGCAGCAGGAGCTGCTGTGTGGGCAGATGGCCGGGGTTGTTCGCTGCCTCACCGAGATCTCCGGGGCCCCTCCCAGCCTCGTCCGCCTCAGGAAGCTCAAGTTTGCCGTGGTGGTGGATGGAGACTTCCTGTGGGTGAGTCCAGGAGCTCTGGAGCAGTCATAGAGTGAGAACACCCAGGGGTTGAAGGATCAAAGAGGGTTTATTTTTCAGGGTGTGGGCTGCAGCCAGGGAGAGCTGGGGATGGTCCTTGCAATGCACAAATTTCATTGCAAGGTAACCCAAATTCTGTTTTCTGTGGCCTGGCAGTTGCTTCAGCTTCCTGCAGAAAAAGTTTCAAGTACCTCATTTCTGTGCCTGCACCCAAAGGGATTTCTTAAGATGTTCCTGTCTGGAAACAGAGTCCCAAAATCCCAGGCTGGTTTGGGTTGGAAGGGACCTTAAAGCTCATCCAGTTCCACCCCTTGCCATGGGCAGGGACACCTTCCACTGTCCCAGGCTGCTCCAAGCCCTGTCCAGCCTGGTCTTGGACACTTCCAGGGATCCAGGGGCATGACAGGATTCCATGTGCTGCAGTCACAGTCACTGTTTGTAGTCTGATTGTTCTTTCCTTCTCGCCCTCAGCATCCCCAGAGCTTTGTCAGTGTCCACAGACATTTAGGATATAAAGAGCACCGTGTGGCAGTTGTGACAAAAGTGCCCCAAACCATCCCCTGGGAAATGGGCTGAGGCCAGTCAGCCCCATTTAATTGGCACTGCTGCTTCTGTTTCAGCAGCTCAAAAACTAAATGGAGCATCGTCATAATATAAATAATGAGTTAATTGGAATATTTTGAAGTGCTTACTTTCAGGAAAATGTTCTTAGCTATTAAAGCATCAAGTTAGGTCATCTAACGTGGGAAGTGAATGTGTCTGAAACATTTCTGATATTTATTTATCCTGTCTGTGCCAGGGCTCTTGTGTGGGTATGTTTGCATTTCCTTTTCCTGTGCCTGTGATCCTGAGGGCTGTTTGCCTGCACAGAGTTGCCTGTCCCTGTGTGAAAGTGATGAGAGTTGTTCTCACTTGTCATGCCCGACTTCTGCCAGGCAGTGTTCTCCATCCCTTGCTGTGCCTGCTGCAGGTTCTGGGCTGTGCTGTGGAGCTGCCTGACGTGAGCTGCCGGCGGCTCCTGGAGCAGCTCATCGGCCTCTTCACCTTCTACCAGGGCCCCGTGCATGGGGCGTACATGGTAAGGAGGGGCTGGGGACACGGGGATGCAGTAATGAGGGACTGGGACATGGTAATGAGGGGCTGGGGACATGGGGACACTGTAATGAGGGACTGGGACACGGTAAGGAGGGTCTGGGGACATGGGGACACAGTAATGAGGGACTGGGACATGGTTAGGAGGGGCTGGGGACATGGGAGCAAGGGATTGAAGATATGGGGACACAGTAACAAGAGACTGGGACATGGTAAGGAGGGGCTGGGGACATGGGGATGCAGTAATGAGGGACTGGGACATGGGAACAAGGGATAGGGGACATGGGGACACAGTAATGAGGGACTGGGACATGGTTAGGAGGGGCTGGGGACATGGGGACACTATAGCAAGTGACTGGGACGTGGTAAGGAGGGATTGGGGACACGGGAACACGGTAACAAGGGACTGGGACATGGTAAGGAGGGACTGGGACATGGTAACGAGGGATTGGGGACATGGAGACACAGTGATGAGAGGCTGGGACATGGTAACGAGGGACTGGGACATGGTTAGGAGGGGCTGGAGACATGGGGACACGGTAACAAGGGACTGGGACATGGTAACAAGGGACTGGACACATGGGGACGTGGGGACACAGTAACAAGGGACTGCAACATGGTAAGGAGGGGCTGGGGACACAGGGACACAGTAACAATAGACTGGGACAGGGTAACAAGGGGCTGGGGGCATGGGGACACAGTAACAAGGGACTGGGACACGGTAAGGAGGGACTGGAGACACGGGGACACGGTAATGAGGGTCTGGGACATGGTAATAAGGGACTGGAGATGTAATGAGGGACTGGGGTCACAGTGACTTTTGGGGAGATTTAAACAGTTCCCCTGGTGTCCCAGCTCTGCAGTGTTCCCTTGTGTTTCCTTCCTCCTGCCAAGGCTCACACATCCAAGCCTTGGGACCTGGAAAAGTGAGCATCTCATCCCCTCCATTGCTCTGAGGTCCTGTGGGGCTCTGCTGAACCTTTCCCAGATGTTCACCCTAAACAGTTTCCCCTCAGGATTTTCTCCCACCTTTTCCTGACCTTGTCCTGGCAGGCCCTGTCCCACATGGATTGCATCTCCCATGGACACTTTGCAGTGACAGTGTGGGGGTTTTTTGTCACCCACAGGCATTTTCCCAGGAGGAGCTGAGCAAGGAGTGGGACAGGTACATTGAACACATCCAAAACAACACCAGTGACCTGCACAGGATTTTCAATTCTCTCTGGCATCTGGACAAAACCAAGGTGAGAGCCTGTCCTCTGTAGTTCCTGGCTTTAGAGCTGCCACTGTGTA
The DNA here is from genome assembly GCA_910950805.1 of Acrocephalus scirpaceus scirpaceus. Lineage (NCBI taxonomy): Eukaryota > Metazoa > Chordata > Aves > Passeriformes > Sylviidae > Acrocephalus > Acrocephalus scirpaceus. The sequence goes on from OU383788.1 coordinate 9,184,692, forward strand.
ATTATTTGCTGCTTTGAGGTTTCCCAGGGTTCTGTGGCCTCACTGCCCTGGTTCTCCCTGTCCAGGTGGATCCCCTGCTTTTGCTGAAGGCAGCTCTCATCCTGCAGACGTGCCAACGCTCTCCCCATGTCCTGGCAGGCTGCATCCTCTACAAAGGCTTGTAAGTCACCAGGTGTTCCCTGGAGGGTTAAATCCACCCCTTCCCAGGGTTTGGATCCTGGAGTGCACCCAGGGAGCAGAGTGAGGGCTCGAGGGCTGCTCTTGGTTATTGGCAGGGACATCAGAGCTCCAGGCCAGGCAGTCTGAGGGTAAAATATATCACAAATCCAATTCTCCTTCCCCATGTCTGAGAGGTGGAGTTGTGGGACCTATTTTAAACTCACAAAAGTGGTCAAATTTAGTTGACCACTAAACTAAAGGTGGGAACCCAAGGGGTTGGATCCTGGAGTGCATCCAGGGAGCAGAGAGAGGGCTCAAGGGCTGCTCTTGGTTATTGGCAGGGACATCAGAGCTGCAGGCCAGGCAGTCCCTGTCTGTCTGTGTGTCACTGAGGCTGAGTGGTTCGTGCAGTCATGGGATCATGGAATGGCTTGGAGTGGAAGGGGTCTTAAATCCCATCCTGTTCCACCCCTGCTTGCTCCAAACCTCATCCAGCCAGGCCTTGGATCTGCCAGGGATCCAGGAACAGCCACAGCTTCTCTGGGAAACCTGTGCCAGGGCCTTCCCACCCTCAGAGAAGAATTCCTTCCCAATATCCCATCTAACCCTGCCCTCTGACAGTTTGAACCCATTGCCCCTCTGTCCTGTCACTCCAGGCCCCTGTGAACTCTCTCCGAGGTCATCTGTGCTCATCACCATGAAGGAGTTCAAGATTTGGGTTTTAGTAGAAATCTGCTGGTTTGGGCACTCAGCAGGATGTGAGGATTGAATTTCTGAGCCTTTTTTGGGGGAAGTCACCAAGGAAAAGGAGATGAGTGGATGTAGTTCAGGGCAGATATGTCTGTGTGTTCCTGGGTTTGTCCGACCCTCTGGCCAGGACCACTGTCTGTACTGACAGGAGGTGCACAGGGGGATGAGCCAGGATTCCCCATGAGCAATTCCAGCTTCTTTCCATCAAACATGACTGAATGACTTCAAGGAAAGCCTCCAAGGTGGCCTTCAAAGACAGGAGGTTGGGGAATTCCGAGAATTCCTTGGCAGCAGCACTCCAGTGCCGTTTTTCTTTGGCATGAGCTGTTCCAGTAACACCTTTTACGAGCGCTGGAAATGTGCCACAGGGAGAAAGCATCTGCCAGCGAGTGACCTCATAGCTGCAGGACACTGGAGTGAGTCACTGCAGCACCTGAGAGTGCAGGGACCTGGACGTTTGACTTGAGGAGGGACTTGGGAGCCTTGTCCTGCACCAGGGTGGGTCACCTTGTGTCTGTGGTCTGTCTGTCAGAGATATTTTGCCACCAAATGTCATCAGAGTTCTCTGAACTGATGATCTGTAAGTTCCTTCTCAAGCCAAACCGTTCTGTGCTTCTCTGACTTTGCTTTGTCCTTCCAGGATTGTGAGCACCCAGCTGCCACCTCCTCTCACTGCCAAAGTGCTCCTGCAGGGCAGCGAGTCCCCAGGCCAGGTATGGTTCTGAGCACGTTCCCTGCGAGCAGATTCCTGTCAGGATGTGGTGTGGGAGCTCTTATCACACAGATCTGGCATGTGCCACCACAGGGAAGGACAAATACTGGTGCTGATGCTTAAAGCTTGTATTAGTTATGATTGAAAATTGAAATTGAACCTTTAAAAAGGTTCCAATATTTCTGCACTAGGAATTAGGGGTTTTTTTCCCCAGTCTTTAACTCACTGAATTCATGAGTTCTTATTGATGTGATGTTTTGACTGGCTTTTTATACAAATTTTGGTATCTACTGGAAAATCCAGCAAATGAGTGTCTGAAAGGGACAAATAGCAGTTTTCATTGCTTTGAAAGCTTGACAAAAGTTATTATTTATGTGATCAAGATCTTCTATAAAAAAAGCCATCAGTGTGCAGATATGAAGGCAGCATTTGCTGTTCTTCTGCTTGAATGAGGGGAGTTTCTGTGCCCTGAGCAGGTGGTGATGATAAATCTGGGCTCTGTCCTGACTTTCAGCTGCATTTTGGTATCTTGGGAAGGTCCCCTTGCCTTTGAGAGCTCCCTAAAGACCAAAACCCTTCCCAGCACCAAACAGTCCCAGCATTTGCTGGGGATTGGTGTGGGTCTGTGTGGCCCTGGGGGACTGGGAGGGTGACAGAGGTGTCCTGGTGTCCCTGATCCACCCACAGAGCTGAGTCTTGGCTTTTGTTGCAGAGCAAGCCCGGAGCTGAGGAGCCACAGGAGCGTGGTGAGCATCCAGCTGCATCCTATGGGCTGCCTTCCCTGCCTGGGAGCACGAGCTGGTTCTCTGGGATTCACATCCAAGCTGTGCTGGGTGCTGGAGTATCTCCAAAATACCCCAGAGGGTGTTGCTGCCACCAGCCAGCCTGTGCTGTGAGATCAGAACCAGCTCCTTCTGCCGGGTTTGCTCTTTTGGGTTTTATTCCAGTTCTGCAGATTCCCAGCCATGCCTGCCTTCATTCCAGTTCCCCACGTGGCCACTTGGCCACTGCCAGGCCCTGACAACAGATGGCTGGTGCTTGCAGTCCAAACCTCCAGCCATCCCCTCTCAGCATCAGTGTGGGGATCATCTGCCAGGGTGGAAACGCTGAGGGGAAATTTATCTGTGTCAGGCATGAAGGGAAAATGCTGGGAGGGTGGGAAAAGGCTGCCCAGCTCAGTTGGGATGCAGGATCATGGCAGAGCTGCAGCTCCTGCAGAAGCCTTTAGGCTGATGAGGTTTGGATTCTGTTTTGAAGCTGGGATGTGTTTGTTGAATCCTCCCCTGCTCTTGCAGAGTCTCCGCTGCCGCCGGGCATCCGAATCATCCCGGTGTTCCTGACAGGAGAGGAGCTCTCCGTGCTCCGGGAGTTCCCTGTGGAGTGGATGGCCAGGTAGGAACACAGCCTGACCCAGGGGCAGGGTTTGCAGCAGGAGCTCACACGAGATCTCACACTCTGTCCCTGTTGCCATTGTCACTGTTTTTCCTGGAACATGCTCAGGCTCTGTCACTGCCTTTGGAGCTGCCTGAGGTCCCTCAGGCTGGGCAGAATTCCTGTGTCCGTATCCCTTCCTCAGACCAGCTGTGAGTTGGTGTCCCTCAGCTCACAGCACTGCTTTGTGGACAAGGGAGGGACATTCCCAGGAGCCTGCAGTGTGAAACTCCCAGGCTCTTCACCTCAGCCCATCCTTTTCCCAGGTCTCTTTGTAGCAGGATTAGCCATTGATCAGTGCCAGCAGCCAGTGGGGTTATCAGTTATGGGATAACTCCACACAGATCCTGTTCAGTGTTTAATCCACTTGTCATCTCCCACTAGGTCACCCATGTCCCCAGCAGGCCCCAGAGGAGAGGAGAGTGCTCTCTGCTCCCAGGCAGTTCCAGAATCAACAGGAGCTCATGAAAGCCAAGCCCTGGATGGAATCTCTGTGCAGGAGCCCCGTGAGGATGCTTCAGACACAGCTGCCCCAGGAGATGCTGTGCAGCTGGGCAGCCCTGCAAGTCCTGTGATGGATTTCTCTGGAGTGGGAGCCAGCACAAGGAATTCTCCAGCTGCAAACCTGAGTGAAGCAAGCAGTGAAAGCTCAGAGATCAGCAGGAAAACATCCTTCCCCTCAGAGAGTGACACAGAGCAGCTCCCAAGCCCTTCCTCACTCCAGACTGAATGTGCTTGGACTACAGGTCCATACCTGGAAGGCTTTTCCTTTCCCAACCCTTACTCCTGGGAGCAGGGGAGCCAGGACAAGGGGGAATCCCCTGCGGATTCTGATGTTGGTCACTGTGCTTCCCAAAAATCCCTTCCAGTCAGCCACAGTCCAGCTGTTCCCTCTCCTGCCCGGGAGCTGAGCAGAAGAAAATCCAGTGAGCAGAACAAGCCAAGGACTGCGAGCCAGGACCGTGTGTCTGGAGGAGGTGACAGCACAGCTGGTGACCACACGTGGGGCTTGGACTGTCCAGGCCCTGCTGGACACGCACAACTCCAGAACAGGAGGCAGCTGCTCATCCCAGGGGTTCAGGATGCTCTGCCCAGTGACCCTGCAGGGGCCAGGCCATGTCCCAGCAGCGAGGACAGCAGCTGGGACAGGCTGGGTGGCAGAGGGGCTGAGCCAGCCCAGCTGAGCCTCTACGTTCACTGCATCCAGGGGCTGGTGCTGTCGCTGCTGGCTGAGGAGCAGCTGCACCGGGACCGCGGCGCCGTGGAGGATGTGGTGAGTGGGAAAGCTCTGCCCCACTGCACTGGTGAGGGTCACAGCTGAGGGAGGAGCATTGAATGGTGCTCCCTGTCCCTCCATCACCTGCTCTGAGCTGCGCCAGGCTCTGAACTCCGGGCTCGGCAGCCGTGGCTGCGTGGGAGCTGTCGGAGCGGAGCGGGGACAGCCGCGTCTCGCAGGCAGCTCCCGGTGCTGCTGCTGTTGTCTGGCAGTGCCGGCACCGGAGCAGAGCGTGTGGGTGTGACAGACAGCCGCGGGCTGCCAGGGGCCTGCGCTGGAGCTGGGATTCGCTGGGGATCCCCCGTCACTTGGGCGCTTTTTGGGAAGCCAGGTTGGTTCTGTTCAACCCCCGCCCTGCGCGTCACCGCCTCTCCCTCCCTCGGGGAGCACCGCGGGCGTGGCTGGCAGCGGGTCTGGAGAGGTTCCCTCGGCTGTGGGAGCCTCCAGGCTGCTCCCTGGGGCTGGGGAGAGGGATGCCTGCACCAGGGTAACACCAGAGCAATCCCAAATCTCCCTGTGGTGGGGTTTGGGTGCCCAGGCTCCCCTGTGAGCTGGAGCAGGATGTGCCAGCTCCTCATCTTTCCTGGGAAGCATCAGCTGCAGAGCTGCTGCATGGCCTCTGCCTCCCTACCAGGAGCTGAGTCAAAGCTGCAGAGCCCCGTTTGATATGCCAGTTGCCATAGGAACAACCTAATTTCCTTACCCAGCCAGACTGGAAGGTGGAGGGAAGCTCAGACTAATGCAGAGCCTCAAGGTTGCTCCTTCCCCTCGGAGCTCTGGGACACCTGGGGCCCCGGGAGCTGGGGAATGTCTGCTCTGCACAGCAGGGCTGATGTGCCTGAGTTTTGGGATTGCTGCCAAATCAGCTGAGCCTGGAGGTGCAGCAGGGGTTCCTTGCACCAGACATGGCACTTTGTCCCCTTTCCGCTCGTCTGGAACAGCAGGGGGGACACAGGCAGGTGGGAATTGTCATGCTGGGGAGCGGAATTCCTATTGCACAGGGATGGCACAGTCCATTTCCTTCATGTCTTGCCCTGGGGCTGACAAGCTGACAAGCTCTCATTCCATTCATGTTCCTCTTTTCCCAAACATCCTGCTTCCATCTCGCACACCCTTGTTTTGGGTCTCACCAAGACTGCACTGGCACACAGCTTGGTTTTCGGCTGGGACTGGGCTCTTCTGCTGCACCCTCCCGTGGGTGCAGGTGTGTTATCCCTCAGGAGAGCTGCCCTGCATGTCCCAGTGTCCCAGGAGATGCAGCTGGGCTCTGCTGCTGCTGGATTTGAGGCACAACCTCAGCCTGTCCGCCCCTCTGTTTATCTGTAGGTTAAAAATGACCCTCAGCTCTCAAGGATGTCAAAGCTGGGTTATAATTCATGTTTTTTTGAATGCTTTGAGGCCCCCAAATGACACCAAAGAAGGGTAAAATATGCTACTTGTGCAGCTGTGAACCTCTGGGAGGGCGGGTTCCATCCCAGGCTTTCTCTGTGGAGTGGGAAGCTCTTGGCCTCGCCTCCTGCTGCTCTTTAGGTCTTATCCCTCCATTTCACTGCACAGAAAGGAAAATCTGCACCGTGACAGGGGTCAAGGGTAGGCCAGGCACTGCAGTCCTGCTGAACAAAGGCTTGATCCTCTCCCCAGTAGGGGAAAGCGCATTGGCAGGATGAGGATTATGGAGTTAATCTTCCCGGGAGTGGTGGAGTACCCCTGCCTGTGCCCTGCCTGTGCCCAGGGAGCCTCAGCATGATCAGGGCCTCTGGGCCTACTGAAAATCCATCCAGAACAGCAGCTTGGCATTCATTCAGTGCTTTACTGTGTGTGTTTGTGCTGCCCGGTGTAAGCAAAGGAATGTCCCTTGCTGGGGCTGTAAATCATGTGAAATGAGCCCTGGAGAGTAATGGTTGATGGTAAATTAATGGGGCCTTGCATTTTCCTGTAATTAGTAGCATCAGGTGGCTTAATGGCAGATTTTCAGGTTGGAGAGTTCTTTCCTGAGCCGTAGAACCCCAGACTGGTTTGGGTTGGGAAGGACTTTAAAGCCCATCCCATTCCATGGGCAGGGACAGCTCCCACTGGATCAGGTTGCTCAGAGCCCCATCACTGCCTTGATGGGAGCTCTGTGACTTGTCTGCTTCCCTCCATGCCCAAATTTCCCAGCCATTCTAGGTGAGAGCCTGGACAGCAGAGCGAGGAAGGGTCAGGTCCTTCTGTCACCTAAAAACTCCCTTCAGCACCTCCTTGAAGCCCAGGTGAGGCACAGGTGAGGCTCTGAGCTTTTCCCTTCCCTCTGCCTGCAGTACCACAGCAGCCTGGCCTCCCTGAACGGCCTCGAGGTTCACCTGAGGGAGACTCTGCCCAAGGATTCCTCAGCTTCAACCAGGACAAACTACAGCTTCACACACTATGACTCTGTCCAGAACGTCCTCACAGGTGAGCCTTCATCTTCAGGGGCTGCAGGAGGGAACAATCCTAGTGTAGGTACACAGATGAGATGCTTGCCAAAGTCCACTTTAACTTCTCAGACCATTGGTCTAGAAATCCGAGTTCAGATATGTTTTGGATCACATTTAAAGAGCAATTATAACATCTACATACAAAAACTGTTTTTTGGTAACATTAATACTAAATAGGTTTTAAAACTTTGTTGTCCCCTGCAGAAAATAATGTTCTGCCTGCTCGGTTTCACACTACCTTTTGTTTTGCTTTTATAAATAGTTACAAATCACAAAGGTTTTGGGGTCAGTGGGGTTTATGGGAACATTTTCTCACACCTCAGACACCTTCTCAGGGGCATTTCTCAGCAGAGCTCCCACCACAGAGCCCAGATCAAAGGCCACATTGGGGCAGCTTTGTCTGTTGGGATTGAGGGTGTCCCCAGGCTGTTCTGCAGCTGTCCAGGGTCTGTGGTGAGCTCCAGAGCCTTTTCCTGCTCAGTGAACAGGGACACACTGCAAAGTGGGTTTTTAACACCCCTTCCTCCTGTTGTGCAGCCAACTTGCCCCACACCCCTGGGCCCCTGGACCGGCACTTCCTGAGGGCGGCCACACTCATCCACTCCGACTTCAGCCAGCTCCCCACGGCCTCAGAAATGATCATCAGGTAAGGGCTGCTCACAACCCTCCTGTCCCAGGCACAGGGGTGGTCACAGAGGGGCAGAACCCCTTTCCTGGCTGGGTTTTGACACAGGTTGTGGCCACACCCAAGGACCAGTCACGTTTGCTTTGATTTGTGGGTTCCTCCATGCTCTGCCTGGATGCTGAGAGGCTGCAGTGGCCCCAGGAGGGTGGACTGAGGGCACAGCTGAGTGATGCCATGGCTTGGATTAAGATGCAACACTCACACAACTGCCAGCTCCTGGCACCGTAAGGTTCTAAGACGCAGTTTTAAATTTAGCTGTTCCTAATAAATTTGTGTCTCGGCAGGGAGCCAAAGGCGCCCAGAATTGGCAACCCAGATATTGTTTCCTTGCACGGCTTATTGGGCTGGAAACACATTGTGATGTGCGTGGCAAACTCAATTGTGATGCACCAGGCAGGATGACCTCATCACAACCAGGGCCCTTCCCAAAATCCAAAGATTTTCCTGGCATCCACAGCCCTTCCCCAGGCCACAGCTGAAGTGGACACCCCTTTCCCCAGCTGAGCTGGGAGTGCACAGATTCCACCCACCTGGTGCTGTTTGTTTGTCCAAAACACCATGAAATAAAGATGCTCCTGGGAATTACACGGTTTCACTGCTCTGGCACTGCTTGCCAAGGGAATGTGAATCACACACTTCAGTGCTGGAGAACTCCTTGTTTAGCATGAGCTTCGCTGGCTCCTTAAATCCAATCCTAAACTGACTGGCTAAGCTGGCGTGTTCCCTGTTACCCCGAAAAAAGCAACTCCATGTGTGAATCAGCCTGAGTAACAGGATGACTAAAACTGCTTTCTTTTATGGAGAGTTGTCACAGAAGGGTGTCAGCAAACATAGCAGCCGCTGCTTTCCTTCTTTGAGGAGGAATCCAGGGTCCTTGGCTTTACTCCCTGCAGGGAATACTTGGGGAGGGGGGATTCTTAGCCTTAATTAATGTTTTTAATCATGGCTTTGGTGGTGACTGAATATGGCTCTTGTCTGAGCTTTGTCACACCTGTGACTGAGCACGTGGTTCCTGCTGCGAGGTGCTGTGCTGGGAATTGGTTGTGGCCAGCAGCAGTGGGGAAGAAGGAATGTTGGACACCAGGAGTGTTCCAGGCTTGTGGTGTCCTAGGCTGGGCTGGCAGCAAGGGGAATCTCTGAAGCGTGGCCATACACAGAGTCCCAGAATCATCAAGTCTGGAAAAGCCCTCCCAGACCATCGTGTCCAACCTGTGACCGAGTCCAACTCAGTGCTCTGGACTGGGTGACAAGGTGGGAACTGGTCACAGGTTGGACATGATGGTCTTGGAGGTCTTTCCCAAACTAAATGGTTTTGTGATAGTCCACTTTCCCTTTTAAGGATGCCAGCACCCTTTAGAAAGAGGGTCTGGTTCCCTGTGGGGGAACCAGGGGCTCTTCAGGGGTTTGGTGCCTGTTCAGCTCCATGTTCCCATGCTGAGACACCTGAAAGTCCCTCTCAAAACCTGGGAGCCCAGTGCCCAGCTGTGAATCTTGCCCAGAGCTGTCAGTGTGACCCCTGCCTTTCCCTGCCTCTCCAGGAATGCCTCCACAGCTGTGTATGCCTGCCGCAATCCCGTCCAGGAGACCTATTTCCAGCAGCTGGGAGCTCCCCTCCGCAACTCAGGCGTGCCCAACCCGCACGACAGCGCCTTCAGCCTGCCCAGCAAGGCCAAGCAGAAGCTGCTGAAGCATGGGGTGAACCTGCTGTGAGCTGCTGTGCTCGGGAAAAGGCTCAGCCCTGTGGAGTGTTCGTCTCCAGTAAGGAAAATCTCAGCTGTTTCTGCCGGCAGCAGGGCCTGCCCTGCCTCTCTGGGGTCTCCAGCCTGCCTGGTCCTGAGGAAGGGACACTCCTTGCCCTGTCCTGCAGCACGTTTTGGGCCAGTGCAGGTGTCACTGACAGCATTTACCAAAGACTGAGGACAGAACATGGGGCACTTGGTTTACATGGACTTTACAGGGACTCTCTTGGTGCTCTGCACACTCCCCACGTGCCTTGATCTGAGGTAAAGCCTCTCCTTGCTCTGAGTTACACAGCCCTGGGCAGTGCTGGCTTTCAGAGGTGTCAGTCAGCCACTGTCTGTGCCTGCACTTGCCCTGGTCAGCCTTTGGCTTTATTTATATCCCTTAATCCATGGGAATGATCCTGCCATGACCTAGTGCCTTACCTTGGTTAGCAGTGCCTGCCTGTTCTCCCACGGGAGCAGAACAAGCCCATTGCAGAGCTCACAATCCCCCTTTGGGTGCTCCCAGGAGGTTTTTACACCATAGGTGACTCTGGAGAGGTGTCCTTGTCCCTCCACACCTCCCTGGTCAGCCCAGCCCTGCCCTCCTTGTGCCCACCTGGCTGTGCAGCCTCACAGGGGCTGGGTGATGGTGGTGGTGGTGTGAGTGTCCCTCAGCCTTGCTGCAGGACCTCACTTCACTGCTCTTACTGCTCTATTTGCCCACACTCTGCAGACCCCAAGGTTGCCTCTTGTGCTGGTTTTTTAGGGACCAAAGAGGTTTTGTATCCCCTCAGCAGCTGTTCCCTTTCTGCTCTGGTGGCTGGGGGGGCCTGTGGTGGTGGCTGCTTACACTGAGGTATGGATACCTGTGTTTGGCTGGGCTTGGAAGCTGCTGCTGGTGCAGACACAACCCTCAGTGTGACTGTGGAAATAAAGGAGTCTCCAAGGCTCATCCCAGCACTGTGTGTCAGCAGCCAGAGTCACGTTTTTGTCGTGTTTGTGGTTCCTGGTGTGTTGGGCTGGGCTGTGGGAGCTGTTCCCTGTTCAGCTCCGTGCCAAGGGTGGTTCCTGTAGTGCTGGGGTTGAACAGGCAGAGCCTATTGGTTCAATCATTCCTGCAGAGCAGCTGCTTGGAAGCTTCCTGAGGGACAGATGTGTGACTGGTGTCACCAAGAGATGGTGAGCAGAGATGTGAGCATGGGGAGGTCACCACTGCCACAGCTCCTGGTCCCACTCCAGCACAGACAGTTCCCAAGGTCGCTCTGCAGACATTGCTGGGAATTTCAGAGGACTCCAGAGGATGAGCCAGCTGCTTGCTCAGGGGTGGCTGGGCACAAATGTCACCCATCTGCCAGCCCTGGCAGCTGAGGAGGTGTTTCAGCAGGAGCAGAGTCGTGTGGCACTGCTCCCATTCTGGGCATGGAAGGACTGTCAGGAGCCTGTTGGCAGTGTAGGAGTGACAACTCCATGGGAAGCCTGAGCTGGAGCCACCCTGGTGACCTCCTGCTTCAGTGATATCCATGTGGAAGATGACACAAGGTAAGGTGCTGCTTCCCTGGTGACTTCCCTGCACTCTTCCACTGGGTGATGGACAAACTGCTCTGGCTCTGGAGGGAGCACAGGGAACATTGTGAGGAAGAACATCAAGGAGGTGGGATGGGAGAAGGCAGGAGGGATGAGGGTTGTGTGCTCTGGGATCCCTGCTCAGCCGAGCCAAGGAACCCCTCTGGGAGATGCTGCTCAGTCTGTCCCTTCTTTGCCCTCAGCACGGAGTTCCCTCTGCAATTCCCAGGAGAGGAAGCCTTGGAGCACCAGGAGCAGCTCCAGCCTGTTCTGCTCCCCGGGGAGATCCGCCTGGATCCCGCCTGGGCGCTTGGGAAGTGGTTGTGTGCTCTAGCAGCAAACACAGAGAAGTGGAAGGAAAAGCCTGAGAGGGACAGGAGGCAGATTTGGCACAGCAGCAAAGCACAAACTGGATGGATGCTCCTGCCTGCTGCCGTCAAGGATCTTCTGCTGCAATCTGCTGAGCCGTCTGCCGGCCGGGAACAGCTGGGCTGGCTCTGCTCCTTCAGCTGCTCGGGCTGCATCTGCCCACCCAGCCCCTGCCTGGCCCACCCAGCCCCTGCCTGGCCCACCCAGCCCCTGCCTGGCCCACGCAGCCCATCCTGCCCTGTGCTGCTCAGCAGGGAACAGCACACAGAGAGCTCCCAGCCCACAGGGCGATGGCTGTGCTGGAAAGGATGCTTAAAAATGGGGCATTTTGAGCATCAGGGGATAGAAGCAGCCGGGCCGAGCACTGCCAGGGAGGGGTTGGTAGGGAGCAATTCCTGCCCTGCCAAGCTGGCTTTGTGCTTAGGGGGTGAGGCATTGGTTTTCAGGCAGTTGGGTGGGATTTGAGCTGCACCCTCTGCCCTGGAGCTGCTCCTGGGAAGTTGCTGCTTTTGATGCATCGATGCTGGAAGCAATTCCTGAACTGGTTTGTGGATGCTCTGGCAAGGCTGATGGTTTTTGTGGGGCCCAGAGAGCTTTGGGCCTGCAGCTGCTCCTGGGGATGGCTGGGGACAGTTGCTGCTGCCCTGGGCCAGGCAGTGGGGCTGGAACCCACAGCTGTCCCCCAGCAGCAGGCTGTGGGAGATGCTCCCTGTGCTCCTTGGCAGCCTGGGCTCTGCTGGCATCACAGAATCCCAGAATGGTTTGGGTTGGAAAGGACCTCAAATGTCCATTTGTAATCCCTGCCATGGGCAAGGGTTCATCCACTAGACCAGGCTGCTCAGGGCCCCATCTGACCTGGCCAAATCCAGGCCTGGGAGGCTGTAACTGGTCAGGACAGAGTTTCTATGGATTGGGTATTTTGGAGCACTGCTCTCTCTCACTGTATCACTGGCAAACAGGCCTGTGCCCCCTCCCACCCTGCAGCTCCTGCTCTTTCCAGGCCACTTCTCCCCACCAGCAGCCAGATAAAGCAGGACCAACCCCTCAGTGTTTGCTTCACCCTGGAGTCATTAGAGCAGCAGGCAAAGCCTGTTCTGTTTTCAGCACAACTGTTTATTGATAATCTTTGCTTATCCACTGTATGAATGTTACCAACCTTCGGACAGAGCCAGCCTGCTTCCCCAGGGCCTGTGTCCAGGTAGCCAATGCGTGTAGAAATCATGCACTTCAGGTAGTCTGTAACAAGACGGGTGTAAAAAATACCTCAGATGTATTTGAAACCTCTGCCCTATCTTGCAATCGAATCACTGAAAAGTCTGTAAAGAAGTTGTTGTGGGACAGGGCTGGTCCCTCTCGGGCAGAGCAGAGCTGTGAGCATCCACCACACACTGTGCTTTGGGGGGGTGTTATAAACCAGCCCCCAGACCCCAAACAGACCCTGGTGCTGGGGGACTCGGGAAAAGCGTGGTGGTCCCTGGGTGGGGGCTCATTGCTCAGGCTGCAGAATTAACAGGAGCCCGTGGGAGTCTCTCCTGTGGTGGTGTCAGGTCCATGGGAGCTGCTGCTGTGTGTGTGCCTGCCCTGGCTCGAGGAAAAGAGAAGATGGAGCAGCAGAAGGAATGGTGACCTCCTTTCTTCCTACGGACAGACAAAACCCCCATTCTCTGTTCCCAAACAGCATCCCTGCCCCTGCAGGGCCTCCCATCTGGAGCTGGGAAAACTGAGGGTTGCAGATAGAGCAAGGAAGGGATTTGGGCAATTGCTAACACCCTTGGTCAGACTGAAGAGCACGACTGTGTGTGCTGTTCCCTCAGCTGGATGGAGGTCGGGGCTCCTGCCTTGCTGGGCTGGCGGTGGACTCTGCTCCCTGCCTGGGTGACAAAAGGGATTTCGGAGGGCAGGAGGGCTGGGGGGCCCCAGCTGGCACATGGAGAAGGAAACAGGAACCCCAGGAGGGCTCTTTGTGGGCAGAGCTGCGCCCTGCCCGCCTCATCAGACCCAGCCTGGGGGGAGCACAGTGCCCGTGGCAGCCCCCAGTGTCCGTCTGTCCGTCCATCCGGGACCGCAGCCGGGCAGGGCAGGCTGGTTGGCTGTTATGGTGCGTGTGTGTTGTTCCTTTGATGACCACGAGAGAAATTTTACATTACATTCAAACGAGCACCCTTGGGTTTGTTACTCTACTTCTGAACACCGCAAGAACACAGTAGCAACAGAACACGAAGGAGCAGAGGGGGGCAGCGAGCCCCGGCGGGGCCGGCGCTTGGAAAAGAATCCCTGAAGCCAACGATGGAGGGAGGAGATGGGCGCGGATACACGTCACAGTTTCCATTTACAAGACCCCCCGGGAGGGAGCACCGAGGCCCTGTGCCAGGACGGGCCCCAGCCGAGCTGCCCTGAACCCACCAGGCCGGGCAGCGCCGTCATCGTCCCGGCGCGAAGATGAAGTCGAGGGCTTGGCGCTCGGCCGCCGCCACGTTGGGGTGCCACAGGTCCACCATGAACACCACGCGGGGACCTTCCTCCGGGGCACCTGGGGGGATTGGAAGCGCAGGGTGAGGGCGGGGAATCACCTCACCAGTACAACCCCAGTAAACAGCTGCTGACTGGGAACTCAGGGATACCGGGCAGGCTCCTCCCTGCCAGGCAGCTGGAGGATTCCTGAGGCAGGGCCTCCTTGCAGCTGCGTCCTGGATCTGTGCAGGGAATGGCTGCTGCGCCACTCCGGCCTTCCCGGCCCTGCCACGGAGCTGTGCTTCCCAATCCCACAGCGGCTTCGATGTGGAAGCAACAGCTTTTGTTCTCCCACTCTCCCCGCACGCTCCCCTGTGTAGAACAGCTCTGCCTGATGCTTTTATGCCACGGGCGGCTGATGCCGGGTAATCCGGGAGAGCTGGAGCGGAACAGCCTCCGTCAGTCAGGCAGCTCTGGAGGGAGGAACAATCCAGAGGGCGTGAGGCTGTTCCCGGGCCGGGGAGACAAAGGCGCCGCTGGCACGTCAGCACCGTCAGCACCAAGCTGCAACAGGCCTAGAGGAGGCCGAGGCCGCGGCATCGCAGCCGGAGCTGCCCTGTGGAGCTCAGCAATGAGGGAAGCTGAGCTGCTACAGCAGGGAGAGGGTCAGCAGGGCCCGTGCTGGGCTGGCGGTGCTGTGACAGCACCATGAGCAAGCCATGGGCTGGCTGAGGGGCTCCAGGGGTGTTCCAGGATGGCCCAGCACCCTGAGGCAGAGGGAGCATGGTCACGGGGAGCCCTGCCATGCCAGGGACAAGGGCTGCTCCCACCTGGGGCAGCAGAGGCCTGAGCGCCACAGGACACAGGGATTCCAGCCCTGCTGGGGCAGGAGAAGGGACTGGGTGCCCCCACAACTGGTCCCCAACACCAGAGGGGACACCACGAGGCTGAACTCACCTTCGTGGAATGCCGTGTGCAGGAAGGAGTCGTCGAAGAGCAGGCACCGGCCCTCAGCCCAGCACTGGGGCTCGCCCCCCACCACCAGTTCACAGTTGCTGGGTGTCTTCAGACCTTTGGGCACAAAGAGAGAGGACAGGGAGGGTCAGGCCGTGCTGAGTTCCCTGTGGTGGGGCAGCAGGGAGCAAACTGTGAGCTCTGTGTGAGCCCCACGCTGCTGCTGAGGGGATGCTCCCCTGCAGGGAGTGACCTGAACCCCCAGCCTGGAGCAGCTCAGCCCCTGCCCCCTCCTTGTCTGCTCCCTCCTACCCTTTCACTGTCCCCAGCAAGCTGAGAACTGAGCTTGCACTGCTTTCATATCTAGAACAGCTTCCCTGTCCCCAGAGCCCATGGCCCTGAGGTGTGCACAGGGAGCCAGGCTCCTGGGATATTTTCCAACTTCAGGACCGAAGGCAGATCCTGCCTGCTCCTTCCTGCAGCCCTGCAGTAAAGACCCTGCCCCAGGCAAGCCTAGAGGAGCAGGAATTGTACTGGGGCTGGAAAATGGGCACAATTGAGGCTCTGCCACAGGCTCCCCATGGACCTGCCCCATCCCTCGGTCCCCACCCAGGGCTCTGCCTCAGGGTGACCCATGGGGCTGCGAGGACAGAAATCCTGGGGAGGTCACAAAACGCTCATAGGGGACCAGCTCTGTGAGGGCCATATGAAGGACAATCCTAGAAATAAAATGGGTCTTTTCTTAAAATACCAGCACAAGCCAAGGCAGTTTGATGGGGTTGACCCCATCTCCTCCTGCACCAGGACTGTCACCCCCCTCAGTGCTGGGGACGCTGGAGCTGCTGCAGAGCCACCCTGCCCCGAAGATGCGGCCGTGGTGGAGAAAGGGGTCAGGGCTCACGTGGCTCCCGAATGGTAACGATGCAGCAAACGAGCAGGACGGATCCAAGAGTGATGCCAAACCCAGCGAGCGCAGCAGGGACTCCCGGCTGCCCCGCAAAGCTGGGACTACAAAGCTGCTGTTTCAAAGGCTGCAAAACCCAAAGCTGTTTCCCTGCACAACAGCCTCAGCTGGAGATGCTGGAACAGGGAAGCTGAGCTGCTGGGGGATGTGGGGAGGGAGCAGCCTGCAGCCCTTCCATCCCACCCACAGCCTCGGGATGCTGCCCTGGCCCATGGATGCTGCCCTGGCCCATGGATGCTGCCTGTGCCTGGGGTAAATCCTCGGGAGTGACTCCCCCCACTGATGGCTGTGCTGGCTTTGCAGATCCAGCTGCCTGAAAGGGCAGGTTGTATCCTAAACACATCCATGCCCTGGGCACAGCAAGAGCTGCGTTCCCAGCATCGAGGTGGGAGTGCCAGTGTGCCCCCAGCCCAGTGCAGAGTCCCAGCAGAAGGACAAGTGAATAACCCATGTCATTCCTCTGCCCAGGGCGTGAGGGCTCCAGCTGTGCCACCCTGAGCCCACTCGGATATCACTGGTTCCTCTGAGGAACCTCTCCCAGCCCCTCAAGAGGAGAGCACATCCCCCAAACACCCCAGAGAGAGAGGTCAGTGACAGGCTTCCTCCTGGCACCAGCAAGGGCAGGTCCCAGCTGCCCAGCAGCTCCCGGGATCAGCTCTGAAAGCAATTCCCATTCCAAACAAATGGCCAGCACTGCCTGTGTGTGTTTACCCGAGCTGTTGGCTGAACAGGCGCGGTTGGTGTTTGCCAGCCGGGCCCGTGCGGTGCCTCCCCCGGCACGGTCGGTGCTGTGCCAGCCCGGCCATCTGTGCCGCGTGGGCTCTCCCCATCCCTGCCCGCCGAGCAGGGAGCACTGTGCCACCAACCCAGCGCCTGACCCACCGCGGGGGACACCCCAGGATCACCCCCCCGCCCTCAATTGCAGCTTTGCAAACCCCAAAGCAGCAGCTCTGCTCCAATTCACCCATGTCCCATGCAGAGCACTCAGGATTTCAGGAGAGGGGAGCTGCCAGTGGCACAACACAGTCCTGGAGCAGCGCCCCAGGCTGCCCCACATCTCAGGATGGGACAGGGGCCTGCCTGCAGAGAGGGGGATGTTCAGAGACCCCTATGTAAAATCAGCCCTGTATTGCACACCAGTGAAGGTCCACAGCCTGGGTCAGCAGGAGGAGGAGGTGAAACCCTCCTGCTGCTTATCTGGAGACCCTCGGGGATGTCAGGTACCCAGGGACTGAGCACCGGCCTCTCCTCAGCAGGCTGTCACCACCAAAACCACCAAAACCTCCCTCAGGCCAAAGCAGAGCAGGTGTCTGAGCCCCCAGAACACGGGGTGCCAGAGCCTTTTTTGGGCCTCCTGCACCCAGGCATGGCCACAGCCCTCCTCACCCTCCCGACACAGGAACCACAGCGCCGGACACTCACCGAGGTGGCAGCGGATGCGGATGTTGGTGGGCCCATAGTGCTCAGCGATGACGGTGCCCGGGCTCAGCACAGAGATGCAGGCGTTCCCAAAGACATTGTTGCCAATGCAGGTGCGGAGGCTCCCGAGCAAGCGGTACGTCCGTGGGCATCTCCGGCAGTTCCTGGGCACGCACATGCCCTGGTTCACCAGGTAGAAGGTGAACCACTCCCCGCTGGGCGTGCTGTTCATTTTCCATCCTTGCGGGAGGCTGCAGTTTGAGAACGCCTTGTACAGGGTCTCAAACTCACACAGGATGGTCTGGAAGTTGCGCTCCAGCAACTCCACGTCGTGCTTTTGAGTGTCCCGGGAGAAGTAGGGCGTGGTGGGCAAGTCGGGCAGGAAGAAGACTTCTGGTTTCTGGATGGAGGGCCGGCTGTTGAGGTAGCGGCCCTGCTCGCGGATACCCTTGTGGATCCTGCCCATGCCGGACCAGGAGTAGCGCTTGGCGTACTCCTGCAGGTTGTGGTAGAGTTTCTGGTTGAGGCCGTCGTGGTGTGAGCAGCGCACGCACTCGGGCGACTGGCAGTACACGAACCCGTTCTGCACCCCGTTGGCCTCAGCGCTCTGCATCAGCGCGTTCACCGTGGCGTAGGCGCGGGGCTGCTCCCGCCCCACGTGGTAGCAGTACCACACGAAGAGGACCAGCAGGCAGGCGACAGCCACCAAGGCCGTGGCGTCGCAGTCGCGGAAAGATTGGATGCCGGTGGCAATGAAATCCCGGAGTCCGTCCAGGGACCAGCTCCAGTCCATCAGCCACTCCAAAGACATGGTGGTGGTGCTGGGAAGGTGCAGCGGGGCCCGGCGGTCACTGCTCGTGGGGCTCAGGGGCACCCACACCATGCAGCCGGGCCGGGGCGCGGCGGGAAGGGGCTGCCATGGGCGAGCGGAGCGGCGGCTCTGCCCCACACTCCCGGGAGCTCTGCATTGGCAGCGGTGCCTGGCAGCACCCCTGGGTCAGCAGCCACGTGGCCGGAGGGTCCCCGCTGGCGCTCCTGGGTGCATCATCCTGAAAGGCCGTGCTGGAGGGAGGTTCTGGGGAGAGAAACCCAGAGGTGTTAGGGAGAGGGCTGCTCCGTGGGGTCCCTGCTGGGGTCAGCGCACAGGATACAGCCGGAGTTGTGTGCTGGGGCTGTGTGGGGCACTGGCTCCTCAGGGAGGGGATGGTGGGTAAGGAGGCCAACATCAGCCTGTGCTGAGTGAATCCCCCAGTGCTCTCACCAGCATCTTCCACAAATACCCAAATAAAACGCAGCAGGGAGACCCAGAACTCATCTCCCATGGCCTCAGTGACCATCTCCCCTCCTGCTCGTCCTCCACTTTCTCTCCTAAGCTGCTGCCTTATCATGTCTGAAATCTGGCTGCTAAGTGAATATACACTGAGAGTAGACACTTCACTGCCCTATCTGGCAGCACATCAGCTTATCCCCTCCATCTGATGGCTCTGAAGTCATTCTCCCTCCAGAGACTGAGCTGTGGGGGAGCCCAGAGCTCAGCCAGCACATGGCCATAGGGCCAGCACATGGCCACAGGAGCAGGTCAGGGTGGTGGCAAACAGGGGCAGGTCAGGTTGGCTTGTTTGATTTCCCCAGCTCATCGGTAAGAGCACTGACTCTAAGTAGCAGGATGGGTTTATGAGCCAGGGAAGCCATCCAAACCCTCCCCAGCCCTTCCTGCCAAGGTCCTGCAGCCTCTCAACGTGCATTTCCTTATCAATGGTGATGGAGATAGGCTGCAGATGGGATCTGACCCTACAGCAGGGCCGTGCTGCAGGGCTGGAGACCTGGGATTCAGGCAGTGTTACACCCCTGGGAGGAACATCCACACACCCGCCCTCCCTCCACCCTACTTCCTTGTAGCACGCTGCCTGCCTGCCCCATCCCGGGATCTGCAGTCCACGTGGCGTGTCACAGCCTCCCGGGAATCTCAAGATAACTTTCCTCCATCTCCACGGCTGGCATCCCTCCAGGCACTCCCACTTCTCCAGCCCAGGCCTCCATTCCTGGGGTGCAACCACAGAGTCAGTCCCAGGGGTGTCCCCCGAGGCCAGTACAGCCCCCGTGCTGCCTGCAGGACTGGAGCATGTCAGGGGAGGAGCAGAGCTCTGGGTGATGTGTATTCCTCACCCTGCGTGGCTCCTGCCCTACAAGGGGAACTCAGGCACAGCAGCCACGCTCGGTCAGAGCTGATGGCAACACAAAGGCACAGGGGGAACAGATCTGGGGGCTCCAACAGCTTCAGGGTCCCCAGGTCAGAGTCACACCCTGCAAGGGCAGCACAGCACAAACACAGCCCCACTGCTGCCCCAGGGATGCAGGCAACACCTCAGATTGGGGGAAACCATCAGAGCAGCAAGAAATCCAAACGCCTGTGCCCACACACTGCCTGCCTGACCCCAGAGAGCCCGGGAGCCTCAAGCTGCAGAGCCCTGGGGTTCTCTGGGCACAGCCTCAGTGGGACCAGCCCAGGAGCTGCCTCCTGTGCCAGCAGGGACACCCCACTGCAAACCTGACCAAACCCACCCCACAGGGGCTGTGCCAGCGCTGGGGCAGGGCCCCAAACACGGGCACTGCTCCCATGGGACACACACCCCACATGGCTGAGGCTGCACGGGGCACCCAGTGGGTGCTGTCACCTCCCAGCCACAGCCCTGCACCGAGACAGGTCACACCCAGCACCCCTGGCCTGAGATCCCAGAAAAGGCTCCTGAGCTAATGAAAACGGCAGAGCCATTCCAGGGAGAGGAGATCAATTCCACATTGCACCGAAGTTGTGCAGGACGTGGAGGCGAGCACCGTGCCAGCAGCAGCTGTGTTACATAAGGAAGGCAGAGGCTTCGATGCAGCACAAAGTTGCATCTCGGTGGCTCCGTGGTGGCCCCGACATCTCCTGGAGGCAGCGGGTTCCGCTCAGCCCCGCCAGGGTCCCCGGGCCGCGGGCCTGCAGTGACGGGGACGCGTGGCGGGGATGTCCTCGGCTCCGCACGGCTGGTGTCGCCTTTGGGAGCAGCACGAGGAGCAGGAGCCTTGGGGTGAGGCGGGATGCCGGCTGCCACTCCGGAACCGGGTGCACCCTTCACCCTCTCCTGAGCACGCCACCCCGCCGGTGCCACCAGAGTAAGTGTCACCCGCGCGCTGCTCTCACCCAGTGTGACGGTGTCACCCGGCGTGGCGGCGTCAGCGGGTGTCACCCGTGTGGCCGCATCACCCGGCGCGGCAATGGCACGGCCGTGCCGCTGTCCCATCACCCGGTGGCACCTGCCGCCGCGCTGTCACCCGGCGCGGCCGTGCCGCCCGCCCGACGCCGAGCCCCTGCCCCGGCCGGGGGGGCGGAGGGGGTTTCGGGCTGCGCCCCCGCCGCGGGCCCCGCTGCCGCCCCGCGCCCCCGCGGCCCCCCCGCGATGCGCTGCGGAGCGCTGCGGTACCGACCTGCCGCCCGCGCCGGGCCGTGCGGGGCCGTGCGGGGCCGCGCTCCCTCCGCGCCGCTCCGCCGCCGCCGCGGACCACAACTCCCAGCAGCCCGGGCAGGAGGGGCCGCGCCGCCCCCGCCGGGACCGCGCCGGGCGGCAGCTGCGGCCCCGGCCCCGCACAGCCCGCCCGCCCCCGCGCCCGCCCCGCGCCGCGCCCGCCCCCGCCCCGCGCTCCCGCCCCGCGCTGCCGGGAGGGGCCCGGAGGGGCGGGGGAGCCGCGGGGTTGCGGCACTCGGGAGGGGTCCCGGGGATGGAGGCGATGGTCCCCGAGGGAGCGCCCATCCCGGCCGCGGGCAGCCCCGGGGTGCGGGGGTTGGGCGGCGGCGGCGCGGGAGGTGCGGGGGCACCGCGGGTGCAGCGGGACGCGCAGGGACAGCGGCTCCGAGGATTCGGGCGCTGGGGGCTGCAGCAGTCTGGGGATGCCGGTCCCAGGGGTGGGAGCACGCAGGGATGCAGCCACCAAGGGAATGGGGACTGGCTCCAGGGACATAGGCTGGCAGGGATGCAGCGGTTGGGATGTGCAGGGTTCTGGCTCGAGGGATGCAGGAAAACAGGGATTCAGGGAGTGCTGGCTCCGGGGATTCCGGCCCCTTGTGCTGCAGCCCTCGGGCTGCAGGGGTTGCTTGTCTCCAACAATAAATGCATCTGGCATGCATGCAGGGGACAGGAGCTCCCAGCGAGGCAATGCCCGAGGTGCAAACAGTCAGGGAATGCCTCAGCGAGGACGTGAGGGTGTGCTGCGGCGCCAGGGGTGGGGGGAGACTGTTCCCAGGTTGGAGCGTCCCTTTACAACTCTTTGGTGCTAGTGGAGAAACTGCTGTGAGTCTTCCTGCTGGCCTTCTTCCTCCCCAACCCATTTCCTGTTCCTCTAACGCTGTCAGTGCCGGGAGCCCCAGGGGATCCGGTGCTCCGGCCCTCCCTCCTGCATTGCCCGGGTGCCGGGTGAGGGGCTGGGCTGAGCTGCTCGCAGGCAGATCCCGGGCCCAGGCAGATCCCGGGCCCAGGCAGAGCCCTGGCAGTGCTGCCCTGCCCTGCCCTGCCCTGCCCTGTGGCAGTGCCACGTGGAGCCCTGTGGGACTGTGTCACTGCTCCTGGCACAAGGAGAGCCCTGCCTTGTTTTGCAGATTTTGCCATCCCTTACGCATCCTGGCACTGCTCAGGCTGGGCTCTGGAAGTGGAAGCAGATCTGCCCTGCACAGCCCCTCAGGTGTGTGGTGCTTCCTTTGAGCAGCTTCATGCCTGGCAGTCCTAAAACGCGCTTTGTTTTCCATCCTGGCACATTTTTTGCCTCCTGCCACTTCCCCGTGCTCCCACCAGCACATTCTGGTGTGCTGCTGCAGGGCCCTGGCAGTGTTGTGTGTTGCAGGGTGAAAGGAACGGGAGTTTTTTGCACCCTGCTCCTTCCCAGACCCCCCAGCCTCAGCCACAGCTCCTGCTCCTGGCAGACAGCGCATCCTTCTGTCGGCACTCACAGGCTCCGCGGCTCTGGGCTCTCCCCTCCTATCTCCCCTGCCTGCTGAGCTCTCTGCTGCCCCTGGACCAGCCCCTGCTCCCCAGCTCCACCATCCATCTCTTCCCTGCAGGTCAGCCTGGCTTTCCTGCAGGGCTCCAAGAGAGCTGGAGAGGGATTTTGGATGAGGGCATGGAGTGACAGGACAAGGAGGAGAGGCTTGAAACTGAGAATAGGTTTAGGGGGTATATTGAAAAGAAATTCTTGCCTAGGTGCGTGGTGAGGCCCTGGTGCAGGGTGCCCAGAGAAGCTGTGGCTGCTCCATCCCTGGAAGTGTCCAAGGCCAGGTTGGATGGGGCTTGGAGCAGCCTGGGATGGTGGAAGGTGTCCCTGCTGGTGGAGCAAGATGTGTTTTAAAGGTCCTTTCCAACCCAAACCAATGATCCTGTGATTCTGTGATTCCTCAGCACAGGGAGGGCCCCTCCAGGAGCACTGTCCCAGCTCCAGCCTAAACATTCCAGGAAATCCCAGCCCTGGCAGAGCACAAGCACAGTTCTGGCAACAGCTGAGGGGAGGACACTGGCAGTGTCTGCCCCAGGAGCGCATCTCTGGAAAAGGGAGAAGGAACCACTGGAGCCAGGAGGCTGCCCACAGGCTGGGCTCCTGCCAGGGTGTCACTGGCAGAGCTGTGCCAAGTGCATCCCAGGGCTTTTCCCAGCTGCTGGGCTGGGCAGGGATGTTGTGCCTGACCCGGGCTGGGCAGGGATGCTGTGCCTGGGCTGGGCAGGGATGCTGTACCCGGGCTGGGCAGGGATGCTGTGCCTGACACAGGCTGGGCAGGGATGCTGTGTCTGGGCTGAGGTTGGGCAGGGATGCTGTGCCTCTCCTGGGCAGGGATGCTGTTGCCTCACCAGCCTCCAATGCAGCTTGCAAGGAATCAAGGGGTCCCTGCTGCTCCATCCCTGACCTCGAGGGTCCCTCAGCCGTGTGACCACCCCGCTGTGCCCCCCGCCCGGCCCCAGGCAGGGGGAGGCCGTGGTGGCCGAGGCTGCTGGGCTCAGACAAAGCTCCATCCGCAGCACAACGCCTGAGGCCAGAGATTGGCTCCGGCTTTACGTCACCGAGGAGGAACGGCAGCATCAAGGGCTTTTTTTTTTTTTTTTTTTTCCCCCTTCATTTTAATTCTCTTCCAATCTCCGTCCAAAAATAACCCAAGCTCCCTCCCCCAGGAATGCTCTTCATCAGAGCCTCGGCTCCCTCGCCCCCTGTGCATTAGGCTGGCAGCTGCCGAGCAAAGCCATTATCGATGTCACAGCGTAACCTTGGTTAAAAACGCGTTTGGGGAGGGCAGCGCTGTTGCGTTGTTTTGGGTGCGGAGGGGCAGGGACAGATGGGACGCCCCAGGTTTCCTCGGCCGGGCATTTCCCCGGGAGCACCCCCCTCCCTCCCCGCTGCCAGGGACACTTGGGACTGCTGGCACCAGGGAATGCTGTTCCAGCCGGGGTGTCCCGGCGGCGCTGCTCCTTGGCGAGGTGACAGTCACCGTGCTGCCACCACGCTCTCAGGCAGGGACGTGTTCAGGGTGCCCCGCAGGCAGCCGGGATCCCCCCGCAGGACCTTGCCCACGCTTAATGCTGGAGGAAAACGTCGTGGGGACTCGTTTGTACCCTCACCAGAGCAGCTCAGCCCGGAGAGGCTCCCAGGGAGCAGGGGGGGATTTTTTCCCGGGATTCTCCCAAGCTCTGCCTGCTCCGTGTGGGATGCAGCTGGTGTGGAGCCACACCGGGGGCAGGTGTGGCAGCCATTCTTGTCCCCCTAAAGGTCTCCCTGTAGTTTTGGGGAGCTGGCAGGTGACAGCCACAGGTCGTTGGGCAGGCACAGGCAGGATGGGTCCCCACAGACCCCCTGCCCAGTGGGGTTGGGCTACCAAGGCTCCCCAAAACTTTCTGTGTGTCCTCCCTGACATGGCCAAGGGTCTCCAGTGGGGTCCCAGCACCTCGGGGCAGCACCCAGACCCCCACCCACTCTGTGAGACCTCCCTGGGCTGGGCTGGCACGGGAAGGGGCAGTGCTGAGTTCACAGGGGGAGCCAGCACTGGCTCCTGTGGGGTGACCCACAGAGGGAAGATGTCCCCGGGGCTGTGCCAGGTCACCTCATGTCCCAGCAGGGCTCAGATGCCTCCACCCCCCAGGAGCAGGGGACACTGTGGGGCTGCACCAGGGCAGGACCAGGCACTCAGAGCCAAGCCAGTGGCATTGGGCCACCATCCCACAGCAGGGCATGTGGTGTGCCCGGCCCTCACCCTGCCCTGCATGGCTGCAGCCTGCGGTCAGAGTCTCTGCAAACTGATTTTAGACATTTCAAAATACACAACAATTGTTATCGAGGTTATACTGAACGCTAGAGCTTCCCACGGAACTACTTTATCATGTTCAAAAATATTTAATCCCAGCAATTTTCACATTGTTCTTATAAAAACAGACATGTATGAAGGGAAATGAAATGCTTCGTACATTTTTTTGGCACATTTTTTTCTCTTTTTTTTTTTTCCTCTTTTTTTCTTTCTTTTTTTTTTTCTTTTTTAACCATTACAAATTACAAACACACATTCGTTGTTTTGAAAGGAAAACCCCCTAAACCCCAGCTGTACACCGCAGAGCTGCACCAAACCACCCCGAGCTCACCCAGCCTCCCGCGTTTCCTGATTGTTCTACAAGGACAAAAGAAGGACACCAGCAGCCGAGGATGTGGCGGTGGCTTCGCTGCCCTCCCCAGGGGCTGGCTGGGGTACAGCAGGGACAGGGTGGCCCTTTGAGGTCCGTGTCCCCACCGCTGTGTGGCTCTGGCTGGGGTGATGCAATGAAGGAGCCCAAGGGTGGGACTGAGGGGCTGAGTTCTGCCTGTTCTGCTCCCCACAGAGCTCCTGTGCTGAAATCTCCACACATCCCACCTGCCTCTTCTTCCAAACACCTCCACCTTCATCCCCTGCCCGGCTGTGGGACCCAGCCAGGTGCGGATCCGGGAGGTGCGGGGTGGGCAGAGCAGCAAAACCTGCCCTGGGCCCGTCCTGCAGCAGGAGCCAGGGAGCCCAGCCCATCCTGCTTACCCTGAGATGCTGCCAGGGGGCAAAGAGCGACCTCCAGCCGGGCCGGGTCGGGGTGTTCCTGGCAGGGTGACGGGAAGTGCTGCTGGAGAGGAACAACAGGCAGAGAGTGGAGAGGCACCAGCTGAGAGCTCTGCTCGCCCCAGGGTGGCTTCCAGGGCTCCCAGTGGGTGCTGGGTGGCACTGGTTGGTGCTTCTCTCCGCAGAGCATCACCCCGGAGTCCTGGCTGGCTGCCTCTCCACGTCCAAAGCCAAGTGGGAAAAGAAAGCAGCACGTACCTGGTGTGTGCCGGGCTGTCCCTGCTCTCCTGAGCCCTGCGGCCAGGACGGTCCCTGCGCCAGCGCCCCCCGAGCCCCCCGGGGCAGGATCCCACTTCGGGAGCCGGGAGCTGCGGGATGGGACCCTGCGCTACCTCAGCTCCCAGCAATCAACCGCAGGCTCTTGCAATGGAGACATCTTTTAATTTTGAACAACACCAGAACCGCAAAAAAAGTCCCCCTGCGTCTGTGCGGGCAGTGCCGAGGGACGCTCCG
This sequence comes from Acrocephalus scirpaceus scirpaceus, assembly GCA_910950805.1. NCBI lineage: Eukaryota > Metazoa > Chordata > Aves > Passeriformes > Sylviidae > Acrocephalus > Acrocephalus scirpaceus. Next base: position 9,210,198 of record OU383788.1, read on the forward strand.
CCAATGGAGGGGGACATTCTGCCACCGAGGGGGACACAGCAGTGTCCCCGTGCCCCCCTGGCCTCACCAGGACCCAGCTCTGCCCCGGCTCCCGCTGCTGCCTGTGCCCAGGGCTGGGCAGCACACCTATCGCAGTTTAAATAGAATAAATACAGTGAAGAAAACAGTAAAATCTTCAATAGAGAGGCAAAAGGAAAGACAACAGCAGGTCCGGGGGTCCAACCAAACTCCACGTGGTCTCTGGATTAGTTACTGAGGAAGTTCTATGAGAGCACATTAAGTTCGCTGCTGGAGACTCTCTTACCGCTGTCCTTATATCGAGACCTCGTATTCTCGTGTTTCCTGCAAGCGAGGAAAAGCCGGTTGAGGGCAGCAGCTGCATTTCAGGATCATCTCCCCGTTCCCAGGCAGCAAGAGAGATGCTGGGTGTTGTTTTGTTCCCATGGGAATGGTGCCCTGGCAGCCAGGACCCCTCAGCCCCCTGTGCCTCCCAACCCACACGGATGGACTCAGCGCTCCCGCAGAGCCTGGCTGGGCTCACCCCGCGGCTGCCCAACCAGCCAAGCCCCTCGGGAGTGCCCCCAGCGAGGTCAGGCACGGCAGGACTCACCCCTGTCTCATAAATCGGGTTGTCAAACTCCGTTTCTACCGTGATCTGGCTGTAGGGGTGCGAGTACATGAGGGGCAGGCGGAGGCTGGAGTAGTACCGACACCTGCGGGGAGAGGCGGAGTCACGGCTGCGTGGGCTGATTCCAGAACCGCATCCCCTCACCCCAGCTCCTCCCAGCGCCCCGGGCACCCCAGAGCACTCCCTGCACCGTGCCCGAGGGTGTGCGGCTGGCGAGGGCGATGCTGAGCCAGCCCCGGCCGTGCCCCCAGCTCTGCGCCTGCAGCCCCACCTGGTGAGATAGATGTACGCTCCTCCCAGCAGCAGCGAGATGATCAGCACCGGGATGAAGATGGCCAAGGCCATGTTTCCCCCCTCGAGCGACGTCTCTGCAGCAGCTTCTGCTACTGAAAGGACGAGATCTATTGTGTTGGCATTTGCAGGCACCGTGTGATCCCCTCTCTGCCGCTCCCCCTCCTCCCAGGCTCCACCAGGATCCTGTGCACCCAGGAAATCCACATCACTCACCTTCCAGAGCGTGTTCAAAGCTGTCTTGGTTCACTGGAAGAGAGATGGAGAGTTACTGGTCTGTAGCTGGGTTTGACTGGGTGCTGGCAGCTGGGAAACCCAAACCCGGGATCTTCTGCCCCATTTGGTCCCAAACCACGCTGTGAACTCCCAGTTTTTAATAAACTCTTGTGAGCAGGTTGGGCTGAGCATAGCCCAGATCCAGAGAAGCTCCAGGTCTCAGCTGAGTTCAGCTGCCAGCTGGGGATGCAGCCAGACCAAGGTCCCTGGGCTGTCCCAGGTGGGGGACAGAGGTTGTCCAAGATCCCAGGGCTGTCCCCTCGCCCCCCATCCCCTTCCCTGTTACCTTTGCAGATGGGCAGGGGGCCGCTCCAGTGCGACGGCTGGCCCAGGATGCATTTGATGGTCACCTCCCCCATGAGCTCAAAGCCCTCATAGCACATGAAGGTCAGGGACTCTCCCGGCAGGTAGAGGCGCTTATAAAGGATTTGGTACCCGTTTTCTGGCAGTCCTGGGTTGTCACAGGCCAGCGATTCCTCAGCTGAAAGGGAGAGAAACACATCCAAGGTGAGCCCAGGCGCTTCCAGGGGAGAGAAGGAGCCTGGGGGCAGTGAGGAAGCACCCAAGCTCTCACCCTACTCTGCTTCCAGGTAGCTGAAGGATCTACACCACCCCCACAGCTGGGCAGGGTCCCCCAGGTGCCACCCAGGACCCCCAGAGAGGAGCTGGAGCGCAGGGGAGCAGGAGAGACCAGCCGGACTTACAGACGCAGTGCGGGAGGCGCGAGGTCCAGATGGGGGTGCCGGTCTCGCGGCTGTAGCAGGTGAGCAGGGAGCTGCCCTCCAGCACGAAGCCGGGGTTGCAGGTGTACTGGATGGTGGTGCCCACCAGCAGCACCGGGTCCGAGATGAGGCGGGTGGAGTGCTCCACCTCCCCCGGGTCCGTGCAGTACATAACTGGGGAGAGAGGATGGCTGAGCGGGGAGCCCCTCGGAGCTGGGGGTCCCTCAGAGCTGGGAGCCTCTCAGACCTGAGAGCCCCTCAGAGGTGGGAGTGCCTCAGATCTGGGAGCCCCTCGGAGCTGGGAGCCCCTGGGAGCTCCTCAGACCTGGGAACTCCTCAGAGCTGGGAGCCCCTGAGAGCCCCTCAGAGCTGAGAGCCTCTCAGATCTAGGAGCCCCTCAGAGCTGGGAACCCCTCACATCTGGGAGCCACTCAAATCTGGGAGCCCCTCAGAGCTGGGAACCCCTCAGAGCTGGAAGCCCCTCAGAGCTGGGAGCTCCTCAGACTTGGGAGCTTCTCAGACCTGAGAGCCCCTCGGAGCCCATCAGATTTGGAAGCCTCTCAGACCTGGGAGCCCCTCAAGCTGGGAGTCTCTCAGACCCAGGAGCCCCTCGGAGTCCCTTGGAGCAGGACCAGCACTGCTACAGGGTGTGGGACAGGGACAGCAGCACGTTCCTGTGGGACACTTACTCTTTTCACAGAAAGGAGGGTCGCTGCTCCAGCTGAGGTCCCACTGGCAGGTGAGGGTGTCACTGCCCACGATGTCATAGCCCGGGTCACACTGGTAGGTGATCTTGGCGCCTCTCACCAGCTCTGTGTGTGACGTGGTTTTCCAGCCATTCTGGATCTCGGGCAGGTCAGAGCAGGAGTCGTTGCGGGACACCTCTGCAGTCAAGAGGGATCCTGGCTGTCACCCACCGAGTGAGACCCACGTCACAGCCCTCCCCAGAGCCACCCCAGCTGGACACAGGGCTCTTCCCAAGGGCCTGTCCCTCCCCACAGCTCCCCAGCCCCACAAATGGCACAGCTGGGCTGCGGGCAGCATCCCCTGGGCACAGGGAAAGGGCAGCAGCAGGGACGGGGGCTCTTTGAAACCTCCCAATCCTTGATCCTACAGGCTGGGCTGGTGAGAATGGGGCAGTGCTGGGGTCAGGATAACCTGGGAACAGCAGGCTCAGCTCCAGCTGCGGGTGCAGGAGAGGTGTCAGCACCATGGTCACAGCACAGCTGGGTTGCTCACAGCTGGTTTGCTCACAGCTGGTTTGCTCGCAGGAGGATTTGTTCCCTGCTCCCCCCAGGCTGGTTAGCTCAGGTGAGGGGTTGTGCCCTGCCCTCCCCAGCCCCGTGTGCTGCAGAGCACTGAGCAGGGCCCTGCAGCCTCCCCGTGCTCTGCATTGCAGCTCGCTCTGTTTGTCAAAGCCAGGGCTGTCAGCAGTGTGAGGAAAATGCCTGGAAGGAGCCTGGCACGGGGAGCAGGGTGGGGCAGAGGCAGCCAGAAGCCACAGGCAGCCGTGGGGATGGAATTCCCTTCCCAGTCCTTGTCCCTGCCCCACAGCCTGGCAGGCACAGCTGCCCCGGAGGACAATGGAACAGATTCCTCCAGGTGCAGTCTGAGCCGCCCTGGAGCAAAGGGATGGGAACATCCATCTCTGGATCCCACCCTGGGACTGGCTTCAGTCACCCTGCCATCAGCTCATGCCTGACAGGGTGTGTGGGGATCCTGCATCCCTGTTTCCAGCAATTTCTTTCCCTCTGGGCAGCACCAGGGACCAAAATCTCCTTGTGGCCAGCCTGGAGGAGGGGGGACATACAGGGACACCCCAGAAGTGACTGACCCAGAGACCTGCAGGAGGTTCAGGGGTGTGAAGGGGGTGCTGGTGCCTCAGTGACTCTCCCTGCTTCCAGACCCTGCAGCTGGACACTCTGGGCTGGCTGTGTGTCACATCCTCGCACCAGCACCCCGTACCTATGTAGTTCATGATGAATCCTTGTCCCTTCCCAAAGATGAGCCCAGCAGGGTCCGAGTGGAACTGGATGGTGAGGTCGGGGCTGGAGGAGTAGAGCTTCTGGGGGCCGCTGCTGCCGACGTACTGCCCCAGGATGCGGGCGGAGAGCTCGTCCCCGTCGTAGATGGTGAGGATGTCGCTGTTGGTGATGTTCAGGCTGGGAGGAGAGCTTGGTTAGAGAGCAGCGTGTGCCGACAGCCCGGGCAGGACGGGGCTCAAGGGGCAGCCAGGTGACCTCCCTCCGGGTCACCTCCCTGCGGGTCACCTCCCTGCGGGTCACGTCCCTCCGAGGGGATCCGAGGCCCGGCGATGCCGGCGGCTCCCGGGACCCCGCGCTTGAAGTGCCGATCCCGCCGTAGCCGCGTTTGTCCCCGCGGCCACCAGAGCGCAGTGGCGGCCCGCGGATAGCGGGGACGGCCGGGGACACCGGGAAGGGATGGCTGCAGCTTCCGTCTACCCCGGGAATGCGGCTGCCCTGGAGCCGAAGGGGATGGGGACAGCGCTGCTCTCCCCCGCTCCAAGGCCAAGGGCAGGGGGTGGATGCACACCTCAGGGGGCACCCAGCTCTGGTGCCGGGAGGCTTCTCTGCGTGCCCGGGGCTGGCAGATTGGGTGAACCATCACATAGACCCCGAGGGTGGGCAATGACCCCAATTCCCTGCTCGCTGTCCTGCCGTATCCACGCCCCAGCAAGGCTCCCCGGGGCTGGGAGCGCAGCCGACACCAGTGCCCTGCTGCCGGGTGGCACAGGAGGGACTGGGGCAGGGACAACCCTCCTCCCCTTCCCTGGGGGGAAGAGGGCCAGAGGAGAGCACCAGGGTGCTCCCAGCCGCTCGGGAGATGCCTGAGCTTATCCCCGAATGTTTTATAAGGAATGTTCTTGGAGGGAGCCCAGCTAATCCCCATGGCAAGCTGACATTTGTAGTAAATCTCTGCTTTCTGTCAAACACGATTTTCTCAGTGACATTTATGCCTGATGACTTCAAATCACTTGGCCTCCAGTTCCGCTCAGCCCAAGCACCCACAGAGCTGGGAGAGGTGTGCTGGGAGCTCCCACTTGGGATTTTATGGGGAGCTTTAAAATCTTTATGACTCTAAGCCTCTACTTGAAACATGTCCTCCTCTTGAAAACCCAAAATAGCATCAAAGGAGGCTCCCGCTGCAGCAGCAGCATTACCATGCCAAGAGCTCTCAGCCTGGCCTTGGATCCCATTCCCCTCTGACCCCGGCATGCTCAGCCTTTGCTTGCTGCGTGGCTCCACTCCCTGAGTGCCTGAATTTCACATTCAGCCCAAAGATTGAGCTGTTTCCATCTCATGGATGCCTCCAGGCTCTCCTAACCCCGCATGACCCAGCTCCTGACGTGCTGGGTGTCACCCCAGTAGCGCATGGCTGTGCTGCTGTGGCACCGCTCCCCATGGAGAATTCCAAAGCCACTGGAGCAGCAATTAACTGCTGGTATGGATCGTGTAATGGTGCTTTGAACTCAGGGAGCACCACTCTGTCCTGCCCAGGGTGCCAAGTGCATCAAAGGGGATCATGGAAGTTCTGAGGGGGAGAACAGGACATGGCAAAGCTCCTCCCTGTGGGGGAGGTGAGGCCCTGGCACAGGCTGCCTAGAGAAGCTGTAGCTGCCCCATCATTGGAAGCATCCAAGGCCAGGCTGGAAGGGCCTTGGAGGAACCTGGGATAATGGAAGGTGTGGTGGATAATGGAAGGCCCATGGGAGATCAGCTTTAAGGTCCCTCCCACCCAAACTGTTCTGGTGTTCTGTGATTCTATGGTGGACGTGAGAGGAGCAGGACATTGCAGCAAAATGAGGGGCAGAGACAGACACTGAGTTCCTGAGCTACTCACAGCTGGATGTCCAGGAAGAGCCGCTTTTCTTCTCCCACATGGATCCTCCAGATGCAATCCTCCCCCTCCGTGTAGGGCTCTGGCCAGTTGGGGGACAGGATCACCCCAGCCACGGCAGTCAGCTCGCCTCCACAGGTGGCTGTGGGGACAAGGGGCAGGCAGGGCTCAGGGAGGGGCCCAAGGGTGCTCACCCCACGGCCAGCACTGCCCAGGGGCGGGACTGACCTCGGCACAGCGGCTCCGTGTCGTTCCAGTAGGGGTCCCGCATGTTGATGCACTCGATGACGGCGGGGCCCTGCTCCAGGGAGTGCCCAGGGTCGCAGGTGAACTCCACGGTGGTGCCCAGGTTGTAGGTGGGGTCGGAGGTGGTGAAGTTCCCGTTCTGGATGTAGGGCTCGTAGCAGTGGCCCCGCTCAAAGGCTGGAAGAGATCCCTGTTAGCTGTAGGGACACGGAGCTTCTCCCTCCTCGCTGAGCTTCCCTGGGTGACCCCCTGGCCCTGCTGCTGTCCCCATGAGAACCTGACCTCTGCATCCTGCACGGACGGCCTCTTCCACAGAGTGTTTTACAGGCAATTAGGATTAACAACAATTTATCTGTTCTGAGCCACGCAGGCCTAACCAATCCCCACTCCCCTGGTGGATCAGCACTAGGGGTGTGCTCAGGGCACTGCTGGGGACTGTGATTCCTAACTGGGCGTGCCAAACCATCCACCCTGGGACTGCTGCGTGTCACTGAGCCTGCTCAGGGCCACAGGGCTCCCATGGATCCTCCAGCAGGATCCATTTCAATGACAGCGGGAGCTATAGAGGGGTACTGTCCTGGGGGACAGCCAGCACCCTTCCTGTGTCTGTAGCTGCCCCCCAGGGCTGGGTGGTGCCCTGGTGGTGTCCCTTCACGGGGACACAGCACCTTCGAAGCGGATGTTGAAGGCCGTGGCGGCGGCGGGCTCCTCGGCGAGGAAGTCGATCCTGATGGAGGAGCCGTCGCTGATGACGCCCTCGAAGGGGACGCTGTCGGCGCGCAGAGAGTCGTAGAGCACGGCCGAGCGGTTGGTGTCCCCGCTGTACACCACCATCCTGCGGGGACAACGGGCCGTGTCACACAGGACAGAGTCCCTGAGTCCCGCCCGGACATGATGAGATTGAGGTGGAGCAGCTGGGATGAGCTGGGAGCTTCCAGGTTTTGGTGTATCCTGGGCCCTTCTCTCCAGGACAGACATGGAGCGTGTCCAGGGAAGGGAACAGAGCTGGGGAAGTGGCTGGAGCACCAGGAGTGGCTGAGGGAGCTGGGAAAGGGGCTCAGCCTGGAGAAAAGGAGCTCAAGGGGGACCTTGTGGCTCTGCACAACTCCCTGCCAGGAGGGGACAGCCAGGGGAGGGTCATCTCTTCTCCCACGAGAGGAAATGGCTTGTGTCAGGGAATGCTTATACTGGATACAGGGAAAAATTCTTCCCCAAAAGGGCTGACAACCATTGAAACAGGCTGCTGGATGCAGTGATGGAGTTCCCATCCCTGGAGGGGTTTAATAGCCATGTAAACGTGGAGATGTGGTTTAGTGGTGGCCTTAGCAGTGCTGGGGGACAGATGAACTCAACAATCTCAGCTGGCTTTCCCAACCCAAATAATTCCATTTTTCTGTATTCAGTGCCCAGCAAAAGGCCCTGCTTCCCACCCCATGCAGAAGGAGCCCCCTGGAAGCTCTCTGCAGTGCCAGGGCTGTGGGGACAGGGCTTCTGGAGCCTTACCTGTCCTTCTCGGTCAGCAGGAGCTTCTCAAAGTGCAGGTGCAGCTTCTGTCCCGGGGGGGCCCCGATGGCCCACACGCAGTACATGCTGCCAGAGTGGTTCCCGTTGTAGCTGGGGGACAGCACGCGGCCGATGGTGGCATTGTGGACTGTCCCTCCACAGGGAGCTGCAACACAGAGCACGGCCCCGCTGGGATGGGCACGGGGACAGTGGCACTTGTGCTCCCCCTGTGCCCAGCTCTCCTCAGGGTCCCCAGTGCACAAACCTCTGCTTTGCTCTGTCTGTGCATATTTATACTCACAAATACTCACACAGACACATAAAATCCTAATTTCCTTTCCCTTTGCTGCTTAATGAGGGGACAGATTCTGCTGTCACTGCCTGACCACCTGCAACACCTCAGGCCATGCTCTGTGCAGGGCTGGGCATTGCTCCCACTCCCTCCCCACACCACATTCTTCTCATGGGACAAAGAAAGGCCCTCATATTTTCCCCACGGAGCCCAGTTTTCCACTCCTGGGGCTGGGACGTGCAGGTACCTGAGCAGATGGGCTCGGGGCTGCTCCAGTGCGGCCGGGATGCGTTGATGCAGGTCAGCGTGCGGGGGCCCTGCAGCTCGTAGCCCAGGTGACAGTGGAAGTGAGCAATGCCACCCGAGTGCAGATCCATCACCGTCACGTCTCCAAAGTCAGGCCTCCGTGGGAAGTTGCAGCTCAGCATAAACACTGCAACAGGCACACATCGGGAGCTCAGGGCTCAGCTGCTCCCAGCCGCCCCATGGGGACATGCTGGATGTGCCCACGTGTCACACAGAGCAGTGGCAGAGCACCACCAACCCCCCACTGCCGCTGCCTCCCCACCTGTTACTGCTCTTGCCCAGACCCAGTTTCTATTTTAAAAATAATTTGCTGGAACTCATTTATTTTTTAAAGCTCTCCGAGGTAAAAAATAGACTGGCAGTGCGAGTGTGTGCAGGAGGAGCTGCTGCACGGGGACAGAAACGGGGCAAGGCGGGTGTGAGAGGCACAGCCAGCACCGGGGTTGGGGACATCAGGGCTCATTGAACCTTCTACCCTGAGCACAACACCTCAACCCACCCCAGCTGATGATCTGGGTGGTGAAACAGGAGCGTGGCTGGTCTGTGGGGGCACAGCTCCCTGGTTTGACCCTGCAGCCAAGCGTGGCTGACCCCAAACCCCCCTAGCCATGCTGGGGACACACCCACCCTGGTAGTGGAGCTGGAAGGTCCCCACCACGTCGTCCTGGAAGGTGCGGAAGTAGACGGAGATGGTGTTGGTGGGGCTGCGGATCACCTGGCCTTCCACCAGCAGGGTCTGGTTGGCCAAGACCACCAGGGCGTCGCCGTCCACGCCGCGGATGGACAGCACCTCCCCGTCCGACAGGTTCACGCTCTTCACCTGTGGGCAGCAAACACCCGTGAGCTGTGGGGGCCCCAGCGGTCACCTCCTGTCACACAGACCCGCAGAGCATTGCTGTGCTGCAACAAAACCAGGGCACTCCTCAAGGGTTTGGTGCTCACCACCCACCCCGTGCACCAGGAAACCTCCCCAGGATCCCTCACCCAGCCGGGGAGTGCTCGGGGAGCCGCACAGCAAGCGCATCTAATGAGTGGTTCCGAAAAGGCTTTAATTATTATTTGGAAATAGCTGAGCAGTAACCTCACATTTACATTTCACGTCCATTTAGCTTAATAAATGGGCTCATATTTCAGCAGAAAGATGCTCATCAGACCGTTTGTTTCCCTGAGTGTGCGAGGCCCGGGGCTCTATATTTAGCACCAGCCCAGCCGTGATTGGGAGCGCTCCCGACGATGTTGTGACTGCAGGGATTTGTGGCTGTTGTCACCGCCGTGCCCACCTCCCCCTGGCACATGGGGCTGGGATGTGCCCTGCTCCAAGGTCACTGACGGAGCCACCCTCAGCATCCTGAGCCTGCTCCTGAAGGAAAATCCCTGGAAAAGCCCGTTCCTCGCTGCAAAGCTGCGTTAACATCCCCAGGCTGGTTCAGAGCATGTCTGGGTTCATCCCAGGCTGTGTTTCAGCCCAAAAGGAGCTGATTTTGCCTTGTTTTTCCAGCTGGGTCCTGGCAGGGAAAAGCATTGTCTGGAGCATGGGACATGTGAAACTCTGACTCACAGCCTGCCCTGGGTCATTTCTTCTTTTCCAGATAATGTCCCAAAAATGTGCCTGCCCAGCATGACCAGCACACACTGTGGCTGGTGGGATGGCTCAGATCAGATTATTAATAAATGGCACTAATTAAGTGTTATTTGGGCAAATTATTTGGAGTCCAGGGATCCAATTGGGCTCCATACGCCACCAATGATTTCCCCCAGCTCCCACTGGGACAGAGCTTTGCTTCTCCAGCTGGGTCTGGATCCCTGTGAAGATTTTTCCAAGGTGTTCCTAACAGATTTTGTTCTGCAATCGCTTGAAGCCAAACCTGTTCCCCAGCTGGCTCCCTCCAGTGCTGGTGGCACCACGCACATGAGACAGAGCCAAATCACTCCAGGAAAGTGGGAAGGGGATTCAGGGGAGCAGCTGGAGCAGGCAGAGCTCCGCAGAAGGAAGGAAGCTGGGGATCAGTGCTGGGTGTCATGGGACACACACAAACTGCTCCACCATCAGCCTCCCCTGGGTACAGCCAGGGGAGCGGGGTGTCACCACCAGTGCCATTCCCTGTGCCAGCAGCAGGGCTGGCATTCCCAGAGGAGCCTGGAGTAACCAGCGGGTGCAGACGCTGCCGTGGCCCCGCGCCAGGCACCGTCAGCCCAGCGAGAGGGAGCATATGTGCGAGCTCCTGCCAGGGGCTGGGAGCACAGGCTCCGACTTCAATCACAGCCTGCACCGACAGCAGCTCCTCCAGAGCCTCGGGAAGGCAGGAGGGATCCTCGAGTCAGGCTGCCAGCCTCGCTCACCCACTGGAAAACCTCTTTAGGGAAATTCTATTTCCTGCCAAGAAGATTCAGGAATTTTAAAAATAAATGTAATTTTCACGAAGCGTTCGGAGAGCTGGCTGCTCCCAGCTCCCAGGGCTGCCGTGGCACAGGCAGGGACAGGGCTCTCCCTGGAATGCTGTCAGGGGGGCAGGGAGGGACAGTGAGCTGAGCAGGGACCCTGAGCTCTGACACAACCCGGGGCAGCTCCCAGCCTTTCCCAGGACCGTGCCTGACACCCAGGCTTTGTGTCTTGCTCCCCAAAGGCAAATTTCCCCTGCAGTGAGTGACAATCTGGCTCCAAAGGAAGTGGAGCGTCCCTGTGTCCTCCTGCATGGCTCTCAGTGCCGGCAGGAGCAGTTTTGGTCAGGGCTGGAATGCCACAGACATCCTGCCACCACCAGGCTGGGAGTCCTGTCCCAGGGGCTTCTCTTGCTCCTGCAGATGCCTTTAATGAGATTCCCAGGGTAAGAGGCAGCACCTCCCCGCTACAGGAGCTGGGAATCCAACCCAAACCCTGGTTTATCCAGCGCCTTCCCTTTGGAATTCACCTCTGAGCCCCGAGCCCGCGGTGCTGCAGCCGGGGCATGGCCAGCTGCAGATGGGGCCGTGCTCCACCAGCACCGACCTGCTGTTGTGATTTAATTTGTCTGAAACGCTCCGAAGCACCAGCAAAGCAAAATGCAAAGCTTGGGGGGGTGGAGAGGCCAATTTTATGCTCCATTAAAACCTCAGCTCGCAACGGAGTGAGGTCAGGAGTGGTGTCACCTGATGGATTATGGACAGAGGCGGATTTACAGCAGAGCAGCCTGTCGTTAGCACCCTGTGGATCTGAGGAGACAGTTGCTGTGTCCAGCTGCTTTTCCACGGCCATGGGAAAGCGGCTGAGCTGCTCAGACTCTCCAGTGCTCACCCTGCACCGCTGCTGCTCCCAGGGCAACCTCCCCACCAGGGCTGGCCTCGTGCCCTGGGGGCAGCCCCGACTGTGCCCTCCAGGGGGACAGCAGGGACAACCCCGCTGGAACTCCTGCTGCTTTTAATGCACACTTTTAGTTCTAAGTGAAGGGATTTTAATTGGGTGCAAACGGTGATGTGGAGAAAACACAAGAAGAAAGGATTGCAGGGAGCATGGAGACCCTGAGCTGGTTTGACCTGGAGAGAGTTTGGAATATTCAGAGGCCCCTGCCCTGCTTGCAGCCTCACCACACTGAAGGATGCTCATTTTGGGGGGAGCTGATGGTGCAATGGTGCACATCAGCTTGGGTGTAACCCCGTGTTCTGATGGGTGGGCATTTACTGGGCACCTGCACCACCCACAGAAGGAACCTAGGGTGCCCCCCTGGGCTTCCTGCACCCCTAGAGCCACCCAAACCCTTCCCAGCAAATGGGGGTGTGCAGAGGGCAGGGGGCTGGTGGCCCCTTCCCATCAAGTGCCTTTTCAGCCACCTGCTGCCAGCTCCTCTCGGTTAAATTAATCGCATGACATTTAAAGAGTTTGATCATCGCTGACATTCAGGATGTTCCAGCTCCCTCGCAGAGTTCATTTATTACAAGGCCTTCAGAAAAATCTATTTTTTTTTTTCCCTGGAAAGGGGTATTTATCAAGTGAAGGTGCCCAGGGCAGAGGTGCCCAAGGCTTGGGCATCATTTGCTGCAGTGCCCAGGGGCTCTGGCTGTGGGGATCCCCCCCGAGGCACGGCTCACTGTCTAGGTTACAATGTAAGCTGTGCCCACAGTCTGTATTCCATCCCCACCTTCATGAGCTGCTGGAACCAGCTGGGGCAGTGTTTCCCTTCTCTCCTGTCCATGGCCCAGCAATGCCGTGCCCATGGCTCATGGGGAACTCCCTGCGGGAGCTGTCTCTGGTTCATGGGCCAGCAAGGAGCCACTGCAGGGCTCAGAGAATGAGATCAGCCCATGGGGAGATGCTCCACCCAGGGGGAGGAGCCAAGCATTCCCACCTGGATAGACTCTGGGATTTGGGACAGCACAGGCAGCTTTACCCACTGGATTTGCAGAGGACAAGAGCTCCCGGACCTTTCTACAGGATCACTGCTTCAACAAGACCATTTCATCTGGACTGCCACTACCACTCTGACTAACTTTGAGTCAGGTTGTATTCTGACTCTGTCAGTGGGTTTTTTTGTACTATTGCACTAATTTATATTACTTTATTTTACTTCTTTTCTTTTCCTCTTATTAAATTGCATTTCTGACTTGGAGTCTCTCACTGGTTTTGCTTTCAAACCAGCACGCTCACCTGGAGCTCGACGCCGTAGCCGGTGTAGACGGTGACGTTGTAGGTGCACTGCAGGTACCCGTGCAGGGGCAGCGGGGGGTAATCCGTGGAGTCGATGTAGCCCTCGGGGTCGTGGAAGCTCATGCTGCACAGCACTGAGGGGACACACAGCGGGGTCACACCGAGGGCACGTCCCTCCCACACCCCAAAATGCATCACCCAAATCCCTGCCCCGTCACTGATCCCACGGAATTACAGAATCCCAGAGTGGTTTGGGTTGGAAGGGGCATTAAAGCCCAACCCTTGCCATGGGCAGGGACATCTTCCATTATCCCAGGTTGCTTTAAGCCCCATCCAACCTGGCTTTGGACACTTCCAGGGATCCAGGAGCAGCCACAGCTTCTCTGGGCACCCTCTGCCAGGGCCTCACCACTCACAGGGAAGAATTCCTTCCCAATATCCCATCTAACCCTGCCTCCGGCAGTGGGAAGCCATCCCCATTCTCTTGACACTCCAAGCCCTTGTCTAAATTCCCTCTCCAGCTCTCTTGAAGTCCCTTTAGGAACTGGAAGGAGCTCTAAGCTCCTCCTGGAGCCTTCTCCCAGCTCTCCCAGCCTTCCCTCATTGGACAAATATCTCATCCCTCCAATCATAAAGTGCATGAGGAACAGAAGATTTTAGGCAGCCCCCAAACCTGGGTGGAGGTCTGATTTTAGGGGATTCTGCCTAAACCCAGGCGTGCTCCCCACCAGTGCCGCAGCCCCGTGCCCGTGCTCAGCTCACCCGGGGTGGGCTCCGTGGTTGTCACGGTGGTGGTGATGATGGTGGACGTGGTGGTTTCCTGGCTCTCCTCGGATGCAGATCCCTGCACATCCCTCTCCGCGCTGTTTGTTGGGATAACAGCAGCAGGGCCTGCGGTTGGAGCCTCTCCAGCATCCTCTGTGCTGTCAGGGAAGGGCCCAGCAAGGGCTGGGGGCAGGGTGGAAGGGGAGATCTGCAGCGTGGGCCGGCTGGTGGTGGCCTGGTCCCCCCAGGGCAGCTCAGGGGGGCTCCGCTCCGCGTCCTCTGCTGGCACCCTCAGCCCTGGGGAGGCCGTGGGGAGCCTGGAGCTCCGTGGGCTGGCTGGGGAGGCAGTCCCAGGTGGTCCTGCCGGGGTGGGCTTCAGCCTTGGGTGCTTCCTTCCCATATTTACTTGCTTTAGATTCGGTGGCTTTTTCTTAACAGGGGAAGTTTGTTTGGCGTCAGGTCTGGGGGCAGCGGTGGCCGTAGGCAGGAGTGGTGTTGTCTCCTCCGCTGGTGCAGCACCATCCCCTGGGGCCGGCAGGAGGTTGAGGGCAGTGCCCTGCCCGAGCCCACCAGCTCCAGGGTCTGAACCCACGGCATGCCCAAAATCCTCAGCTCCCCCAGTCAAACCTGGGCCATGCCCAAGATCCGCAGCTCCACCGCCTGTCTTCTCCACCAGCTCATCCTCAGCCGGAGGGTCCAGGCTGGCCGGCACCGCCGCTGCCCCCGATCCGCTGTCTGCAAAAAAATTAAAAACACAGGGAAAAGTGGGAATTGGGCAAAGCTGGGCACCAAATTAGAGCTGTGCTGCTGGAGTGAAATCAGCCCCCTGGGAAGCTGTGGCTGCAGGAACACCCACCACTTCCCAAAGAAAGAACAACCGGCCCCCACAGCACAACACACCCGCCTCGCAGAGCCCCCTCAGGCACCCAACCCAACATTGGTTGGGAACAGGGATGGGCAGGAAAGAGAGAGTGACCAGAGCTGCCCAGCACCGCTCTGGCCAGGGAGTAATTGCATGAATACAGATTTATCCACCACAGTGGGGTGACTGGGCTGTGATCCACGGGCTGGAACTCGCACTGAGCTCCGTGAGAAGCAGCAAAGAGCTCCGAGAGCCCGAGAGTCAACGTTTTCCATGGAAACAGCAGTTGCCAGGGAAAGCACTTAATGCACGGTACTTAAAGACCGTAATTCCAGCCCCCTCATGTCCCCCGGGAGGGTTTGGAGCCCTTGGAATGGAGGGTCCCTCTGTGGGCATAGGGGGTCTGCAATCCCCCAGCCCCACTGCTGGCCTGGGAGCTCGTGCTCTCCTTTGTGGCTGCACACAAAGGCACTGACTGGTCCCTAAAGCAGCTCAAGGTGCTGTGACATGCCCATGGTGGCAGCCAGGATGTGTGGCCACCACAGCCCCAGCTCTCCATGGGATGGGGGCTGGAGCAGCAATCAGGGTTTCCTTCCCCAGCAGACTCTGGATAAACATCAGCTCACTTCTGTCTTACAGGTGCTTTAAACAAAAGCACAACTCTTGGCTTACATTTAACTTGATTTTTTTCTGTTTCAAATTCTGCTAGTTTAGGTAAGTCTAGAATGAAAAGGGAGGAAAATGTCACGTTTGTGTGTGAATCCTGAAACACAGGGACACTGCTGGGTGACACTGCCCAGGGGGCCCGAGGGAGGGCACAAGCAGCCCGTGCAGAGGGACTGAGCAACGCTGAAAACTGACTTTGCTCCATCTTCTGGAAAACAGAAGCAGCTTCTGGCAAGAAGCAAAGATAAGGAACGAAACAGGGAAAGGCAAAAGCTCTGGGGTGAATTAGCCTGAAGGATGGAGCTGCCAAAACTCTGGCAGTCCCTGCACTGCTCCTCGGTCCTGGAGAGTCCTTGGACACTCTGCTGGTGCCTGGGCTGGTCCTTTGCCCCTGGGACAGCTGAGGACAGAGCTGTGCCTGCCCCAAGCCACTGCACCCTGCTGCAGCCACCAGCAAACCTGTCCCGGCCCCCGAGGGCTTCCTGGCATCTCCTGCTGTTTGCCACAAGTTAAAACATTAATTCCTTAATTAGCAAGTGGCTCAGCAAATCCATCACCGATTCCCTGAGCGCATTAGGAGACATTTCACACACATCATCTGAAACCATCAGCTCGTGTCAGCTCTGAATAGTCTCCCCCTGGGAAGGTTGGGTGCCTCAGTACCCCCACACTTCTGAGGGGCAGGCCAGGAGCTTCCACACCCTCTGCTTGTTTCTCAGTGTCTCTGCTTCCTTCTCCATCCCACCCTGGCCTGATCTTGGCCTCCATGGGCACCCTGCCCTGGGCTGGTGGGGGGCAATGCCCCCAAGGCCGTGCCAGTGGCAGCTCTCCTTTCCTGAGAAGTTTTGCAGGGCTCTCCTGGGCTCTTCTCTTCCTCTCTCAAGCCAAGCCCGGGGGGGAGCAGTCAGTGGTTGCTCTCCTGTGATAGATTTAGGGCTCTGCAGCAGAAGGTTTTGTCCATGATGGGAGGAGATGGGGCTCTCAGACAGAGGGGAGGAAGCACAGCCCTGGGAGGGGAGAGGGCTCACTGGCTGGTAGGACATGGTGGGACACTCTGGGACATGGTGGGACACGCTGGGACACTCTGGGACACTCTGGGACATGGTGGGACACTCTGGGACATGCTGGGACACGCTGGGACATGCTGGGACACGCTGGGGCACGCTGGGACACGCTGGGACATGCTGGGACACTCTGGGACACGCTGGGACACGCTGGGACATGCCGGGACTGGCTCACAGCAGCACAGTCAAGGATCCCAAGTCCTTAAAGCCGACGCGTTCCCAAAACCACCAACCCAGGATCCCCGGGTTATTTGTCATGTGAACCCTACTCCTTAATGGATTGTGCCTTTAAACCATATTTTATGCTTTTGGAAAGCTGACTAATTCCTTATTAGATCCTTTGCCAGGATGCATTTACTGGATTCTGTCCTTAACAAAGCATGAAATAAAACACTCTGTAAAGCGACTCCTTAATGAGACACTAAACATGCCGCAGTTTGTAAAGGGCAAATGCGCATTCCAGGGAAGGGAGAGGGCGGAACACAGCCGGGCTGGAGCAGGGGAGGCGGAGGCACAGCGCCCTGGCATCCGGGATCAATAAGGGATCAATGAGGGCTTATTCTGCATTATCAGAAAGAGAATTGATCGTCGATCTCAGCTCCTGATTGATCAAACGGGAGCTGCTCCTCCCCCTTGGACCCCGGTGCTGCCCCACAGCCCCGGTGCAGCCCCCTGCCCACTCATTCCTGCATTTGGGAAGCAGAACTGGGCATCCCCATCCTTAAGGAAGGATTGCAGTGGGTTTCCGTGTTTGCAGGGTCACGGTGGGCTTTGGTAAGATCCTTTCCACCCTGATCTGAATTCCAACAGTGGTTCTGCCACCTCCAAGGCCCATGGGGTGATCATGGCCACATAGGACCCTCCCCAGCTGCCAAAACCCCTCCCGCTCTGCACAAGGGATCAATCTGGAGCTTTTGGAACAGAAATGGTCACGTTTGACCTTGATCTAATCTGCTACAGCAGCTCCGGAGGAAAGAAACGCTGTTGAGATGCACCAGGGGTTTATCTTATACCTCGATCAGGAGCTCTCCCGGGAGGGCTGTTCAGCATTGGAAACCCTTCCCCAAATCCACGGAAACCTCCGTGGCGGCCCTGCAGCCCTGGCTGCTCCCGGGTGCGGCACCGGGGGCTCTGTGCCCTGCAGGGCAGCGTGGGCACAGCAGCTGCTCCTGCAGGATGGGCCGGGCAGGGCCGGGACAGTTTGGAGCACAAAGTGACCTTAACAGAGAACGACAGCTCGTCTCCAGGTCTATTCTGGGCTGTGCCTGGATACCGGGTGTGTGCAAACAGGGGGCTGGGCTCCGGGGAGGGTGTCTCCAACCAGCCTCAGCCCCCGCGGTTTATACTTAGCCGAGGAGGAAGCGCCGGTGCCGAGCCTGGGCTGTGTGTGGGAGCTGCCAGAGGGGCACAGCCCCATCCCAGGGCTGGGGTGGTGGCACCAAGCTCTGGAGAAGCAGCAGGACGGGAGGGGTGGAAGGGCAGCGGTTCCTGGAGCATCTCCTCTCACCCTGACACAACACTGGGTGGGCACCAAGCACCCACCCACCTGATCAGCAACAGCACAGAGGCACCAAAATCATCCTCCCCAGCCCCAAAACTTCATCCCCATGCGAGAGGGTCCCCAGGACCCCCAGCCAGGCCCGTGTCGCGTGGGCAAGCGCTGCTCCAGAGGCGCCATGGCACCGGGAGAAGTTGATTGCCAAGATACCTCAGCCAGAGGGGGCTTAGAGGAATTAGAGAGCTGCAAATGCCTGATAAAAGGATGCTGGAATAATCACAAAGGCCTCATTTTGCTGCTGGGCTCCTGAAAGAGCCAAGGCAGGAGTAGCCGTATCACGGCTCCTATTACTAATGCCGATGGTATCGCCTCCAGGGAGGGCAGCTGGATTGCTGCAGCTCAGGAATTACTGCCCAGAAGGGTTTAGGATCTGATTGTAGCAGAAATGAATAAAGCTGATCCAGGCATTATTAATGGTGGTGTTCAGCTCTGCCTGTGTGATGGGCTCAGGCGCATTCGTGGGTGCTGGGCTGGGCTAATCCTG
Source organism: Acrocephalus scirpaceus scirpaceus (assembly GCA_910950805.1). Lineage (NCBI taxonomy): Eukaryota > Metazoa > Chordata > Aves > Passeriformes > Sylviidae > Acrocephalus > Acrocephalus scirpaceus. The sequence goes on from OU383788.1 coordinate 9,228,337, forward strand.
CCTGGAGCTGCTGCTGGAATCATCTCCAAGCCCCGGTGCAGAGCTGGGATTTATCCTGCACTGCCCAGCACCCTCTGCACGCAGGATGAGCCCCTGGAGATCCCCATTCCCACACGGTGGGTGCAGGAGGGTTGGCAGGAGCTGCCGTGCACCTCCATGGAGGAATGGGAACACTCCTGGTTGAGTTCATCCAGGGTTGATCCAGATCTTGGATAAAGCAGAGAGGTCAAGGCCATTGCCAGGTGCAATCCTTCATCACCACGAGGCTGGGGGGTGGGAAGGGGCACCCTGGGCACTTCTGCTCTCACACCTCTTCCCACATGACCTCCAGCACGTGCAACACACATTTCATCCTCAGGGAGGAAAACAGGGTTTGGGTGGGAAGTTTGTGTCCATCAAAACACTTGGCTCTGATCGGTTTGTGATGGATTTCAGATTTTAAAAGCTTTTGGCCTTGAATCTTGAAGAGCAGAACAACCTTAATTGAAACAATCTTTCACTTCCCAAACATCCCCGCAGGCGGATGCAGCCTCGCAGGCCGCCTGCCTCCGAGCAGGAGACGCGAATTCCAGCTCTTCCTGCAGTCACAGCTCCAGCAGATTCAGTTTTTCCAACAGGAAAGGAAAGAACTTTTCCTCAAGAGCATCCTGTCAGCTCCCCACTCTAAGCAAATAAACCCGTAGCAATCCGATCTGGGTGAGTCATCCCCGTGGGAGCTCCGGGAAGCACAGCTGGAGCAGGGGCTGCCCGCGGCACCGCGAGTTTTGGAGCCGCGTTCCCGGCAAAGGTGAGGCAGGGACGGGGTGGATGGATTTCAGCTGAACATTTCCACTGCTGCTGGAGAAAATAGAAAGCCGTTCTCCTCTCTGAAGAGTGAAGGAGCAGTGCCTGTCCCTGGGTCCTGCTCGATGTGGGTGACAGCCTGGAAATGCTGGGAGCCTCCAGTGGGAAAACCCGGACTGTTCCATGGAGAAATTAATGGGGGATAATCCAGAAGAAAAGAGATGTCCAGCTTTTTCTCGGGAAGACAGTGCAGCAGAGGCCAAGAAAGTTTGGAGCTGTTTCTCTCCCGTTCCAGGGGACACCTGGCTGTCCCTCCTGGGCTGTCCCTTTGTGCCACACCCTCTGCAGGGCAGGTGTGACCAACGCCTGTTGATTCCATGCTGCTCTGGACTCAGGCTGGGATGCAGTTGCGTGCTGGGATTCCTGGGGTACAAAGGGGTCAGGACACTTTTCTTTCCATTCCCATGAGTTTCCCATTGCCACAGAGATTCCGCTGGCCCTGGGGAGTTTCGGCTCTGCTTTCAAATGTTGTTAAATTGCCCATGTGCAGGGGTTTATTTATGCTTGTAGGACTGTGGTCTGAATATTTCATTTTAAAATTTACATCTGTGTCACTCGAGATGCTCAAATAAGGTTGCCATGGAAACCCCTCATTACCGGGTGAGGATGCTGGCAGTGGTGCCCAGCCCGAGGAGCCGTGGCCAGGAAGGACCAGGCTCTGCCCCCACTGCCCACCCAGCTCCTGCACCCAGCGGCAATCCCAGCTCTGCTGGGAAGGGCAGAACCACGGAATCACCAAATCCTGGAATGTTCGAGCTGGAAGGGACCTTAAACATCACCTCAGGTGGTGACCTGTGCCATGGGCAGGGACACCTTCCACTAAACTGAGTAGCTCCAAGCCCCATCCAGCCTGGCCTTGGGCACTTCCAGGGATGGGAGGGAGGCGTTTCACCAGCTCCAGCTGCCTGAGCTGAGGGGACAGGGGGCTGGGACATGGCCCAGAGAACACCAGACACCCACACCCACTCTTGGTTCCAACCCTGGGATGAGACAGAGGGAAATCCCCCCGAACTGCCCATGAGCAAGGGAGTTCCTGCTCCAGGTGGGAGCAGCAGATTTGGGCTCCACATGAGGACTGCTGCAGGACTGCTGCAGGTGGAGGCAGTGTTCCAACTCCTGCAAACCTGCTTCAGTGGCAAATCGATCCTGTTTGTGCCTGACTGGAGAATCCACGCTGCCTGTGCCTGGCTCGCTGGGCTCGGGAGCAAGGACACCACAAGGAATGCGGGAATTAAACCGGCAAACCTCTCCCCCCTCTCCCGGTGCTCGGGAGGAGCCGGAGCTGCTCTAACGATCCAGGCAGCCCTGACAGATGCCGGGAAATTACACACTTCTCCGAGCTAGGAGGAAAATGGATTTTCCTCCCCACTGCTGCTTCACGGAGCTGGAATCGATGAGACTTTGACTCCCAGGCGTCTGCTCCGGCCACGCCAGCTCCGCACGGGCACCTGTGGCTTTGGGGGCAGCTGCCCGTGGTGCCCTGGCTCTGCAGTCTGTGTGTCCCCAGCCCTGGCACCCTTCACCGCAGCATCACCCCCAGCACGGCCCAAATCCCCAGGGATGAGCCCAGCTCACGCTGGGAATTGCCCAGCTCCTTCCCGAAGGAATGTGGGAGGAGCAGCAGCAGCAGCTAAGAAGGAAGGAGAATTTAAGAGGCTCATTCAGTTATGGAGGAATGAGGAGATTTGCAGCATGGAATTGATCCAAATTGTCCCGTGTTGGCTCGATCCCACTGCATCTCCAGCTCATGGGGACAGAATTATCCTGATATTCCTGACCGGTAGGGAGGAGGGGAGCAAAGCCATTGGAGAGAGTGGAGCTTTGATGCAGGTGATAATTCGAGTTTATCACAGGGTTTTATGACAGGAAGTGTAAGAAAGGCACATCTGTGCCTTGGGGCAGACAGACAGACCCAGCTGAAAGGCTTTAACAGGCTGGGTTCAAGGGGGAATTCAGTTTTTTGGAAGTTCATAAGCAAAGAACTTTAAAGGTCATCCAGTCCCACCCTTTGCCATGGGCAGGGACACCTTCTACTGTCCCAGGTTGCTCCAAGCCCCTTCTCCAATCCCCAGGTTGCTCCAACCTGGCCTTGGACACTTGCAGGGATGGGGCAGCCAGAGGGATGAAGGAGTGGCAGAAGATCCCTCCTGCGCCTCTCCTGGGCTCCCTAGCTGGAATGTTCACTCCTTAGAGCCCACCTGGGGAGAGGAAATCGAGTGTTTTGGCAGCTTTTCAGGCTACAAATTGAAGAGGGGGAAGAGAAGCTCCTTCTTTCTTCGCCAATCATCCAGCCCAGCCGTCTACATCAGGGCATAAAATTAAATGGGTTCCTAAAGAGAGAGTATATTTAGCTACAAAACCCCGTTCTAGTCAGCTCTCTGCAGCTAAAATAATTAATCTCCCATCACTGTTAAGATGCAGCGGAGCAGATCTGGAGAAGCGAGTGCTGGGATTAACTCTTTGCGAGCAGGTCAGCCCTGTGAGAGCAGCTCCTGCTGCGATGCCAGGGGAGATCCTGGGAGCTCCTGGGGGCTCCCGGGGCTCCCGCCTGGCTGGCTCTGCTCAGCTGTGTCCCCTGCCATGCCAGCGCCTCTCGGTGCCAGGGCTGCAGGAGCCAAGGGCTTGGCAGGGGTGCTGTGCCCTGGCACTGCCTCTCGGGTGATGGAGGGGATTGGGAGGGATGCAGGAGCCCTGGCAGGGAGGCAGGAGTGGGTTCAGCCAAACTCCCAGCTCCTGGGGACACCGGGAAGCACTTACTGGATACACAGCCCTGAAACATCTGCAGAGACAAAGTTCAGTGTGGTCACAACCGCTGGCCATAAATCATCGATGGGCTCACTCCCAGGCAGTCACATCCATGGAATACGCAGCTATTCCCAACCTCCTCTGCTGTCCCACCTGTCTGCAGCGCCTTCACATCTCGGTTTGATTTGATTTCCACTCCAGCACTGGAAAGGCGAGGTGACAGCGTGACGTTGGAGGTGCAGGTGAGCAGAGCAGCGTCACAGCTCGGCTCTCCCTGGCTGGGGCAGCCACAGGCTGCAGCTCCTGCCTGAGCTCCCCTGCAGCAGCCGGGGGAGAGCTGAGCTGCCTCTGCTAAATCTGCTTGGCAGCTCTTTATATTTCTTTCACAGGATGTAACAGCAATCACAGCGTGGCTCCAGTCCAGACTGCCGAGAGAGGAGCAAGGACTGGCAGCACCTCGGGGGGTGTCACTTGTCCCCCGTGGCAGATGTGGCCTCAGCACTGCTGCCCATGGCTGCTCTCCTCTGTGGGTTTGTCCAGGGATACCCCAAAAGGATTTTTTTTTAATTTTTTGAGTGCCCCAAAAGGTGCCCTGCAGCATCTCAGGGCAGGATTTGAAGCCCATCAGGTCCTGGCCACCTTGCCAAGGTGGAGAGGTGGCTCAGAGCAATGAGGGTGGCACAGGTGACACCTGGCACAGGGCACACACGGAGCGTTCTGCTCTCCCCACGGACTCCTCCGGGCTGTTCCCACCACGGGATGCAGCTGCTGGGATCACAGAGGGCAGAGCTGGAGCTGCCCAGGAGGAGGGAATGGAACAATCTGGGAACTCCCCATGCCCCAGGCTGTGCTCAGTGCCCTGCACCTCTCAGCCAGTGTGCAGGGCCCGTTCCTCCCTCCTGGGGACCAAGTGGGGTCTCAGCTCTGCCTGCTGGGACAACGAGTCAGGCCAGGCACTGGGATCAGGGGAAATCTTTTTTCCAGGCAATGATTTTCTTTGCGTTTTCCCCCCTCACTGAGGCCACGCAGGAACCTTGCAGGAGCCGGTGCTGCCTGGTGCTGCCCGGTGCCCTTGAAAAGACCCTGCTGCCTGCTCTGAAACGATGCAGCTCCGGTGCCTAATGATTCCTGACAGCTCAGGAAGGGCCCCGCTGCTGGCAATCGGGGAGGCAGGGACAGGGAGGGTTACTGATGGCTGTGGTGATTACAGTTATTGGGCTCCATCGATCACGGGCTGTGCACAGAGGCTGGCAGGAACTGGGGCACAGCCCAGCATTCCCCATTCCTGCTCCCATTCCTGCTGCCAGCCCCACGGGCCCTGGCACAGCTCGGATCTGCCGGGGATGGCTGAGAGATGAGGCACACCGGGCTCCCAAATGCTGCTCCACAGCCTGGAGTGGTGCCAGGTGTGATCAGAGAACCACAGAATCCAGAATGGTTTGGGTGGACCTTAAATCCATCCATCATCCATCCCTCCATCCCTCCATCTCTCCATCCATCCCTCCATCCATCCTGTTCTTCCCCATGCCATGGGCAGGGACACCTTGCACACATCAGCCTGCTCCAAGCCCCATCCAGCCTGGCCTTGTCCCCCCCTCCATTCCTTGGTTTTTCCTTCTACAAAAACCAATTTCCTGCATTTCATTGCTGGATCCTTTTTATGTCAGGCCAGTTTTGGGGGGTGGCAGCTCCACTGCACGTCCTGCCAGCAGCTCCATGTGGAAACTGCAACCCCCAGCACATCCCCGTGTCCAGATGTGCCCCTGCACTGGCTCACTCCTTCAGGAACAAACCCCTTTTTGGACAAGATATGGCTGAAATCCCATTTTTAACTTTTTAAAAAATTTTCTCACTAAACCCAGACTCGTTCTGAGGGGCAGAGCAGCAGTTTGAGGAACAAGCTCGCCCCTCTCCATGTCCCAGCCCCTGAGACCACCCAGCCCACCCTGGGCCCATCCCTGGGCTGCTGCTGGTGCTGCTCAGCTCTCACATCCTTCCCAGCGACGCTGGTTTTTATATAATTAATTGTCAGCTGTATCAGCCATCAGTGATTTGTGTTTTAAAGATGGCCTGGCAGAACTAATTCCATCGCCGCGCGATGCTGTGCAGGATGATGATAACCCGTGTACAGCTTCTCCCACGGAGCCTCATGACGAGCTGCTGCACTTTATTTTAATTAATACAGATAGCAAATATATTTTCATTAGCCATCAGAATGTCAGGAGGGAAGCGGGGTCCTCCCCCATGGTGAGCAGCAGCTTCGGTCCTGGGGCTGGGTGCAGCACCCAGTCCTGCTGGGTGCCCTGGTCCGGCCACCTCCTCATCCTCCTGCATCCCTCCATGTCCATCTGCATCCCTCCTCATCCCCCTGCATCCCTCCTCATCCCCCTGCATCCCTCCTCATCCTCCTGCATCCTTCCACATCCTCCTGCATCCCTCCTCATCCCCCTGCATCCCTCCACATCCTTCTGCATCTTTCCTCATCCTCCTTCATCCCTCCTCAATTCCTCCTCATCCTCTTGCATCTCTCTTCATCCTTCTGCATCTCTCTTCATCCCCCTGCATCCCTCCATGTCCATCTGCATCCTTCCACATCCATCTGCATCCCTCCTCATCCTCCTGCATCCCTCCTCATCCTCCTGCATCCCTCCTCATCCTCCTGCAGACCTCCACATCCTCCTGAATCTCTCTTCATCCTTCTGCAGCCCTCCACATCCCCCTGCATCCCTCCTCGTCCTCCCGCATCCTTCCATGTCCTCCTGTATCCCTCCACATCCTCCTGCATCCCTCCTCTATTCCTCCTCATCCTCCTGCATCCCTCCTCTATTCCTCCTCATCCTCCTGGTCCCTCCTCATCCTCCTGCATCCCTCCTCATCCCTCTGCATCCCTCCTCATCCTCCTGCAGCCCTCCACATCCTCCTGCACCCCTCCTCATCCTCCTGCACCCCTCCTCATCCTCCTGCATCCTTCCACATCCTCCTGCATCCTTCCACATCCTCCTGCATCCCTCCTCATCCTCCTGCACCCTTCCTCATCTCCTTGCATCCCTCCTCATCCTCCTGCATCCCTCACATCCAGGTGCTCCCAGCACCAGCTGGACAGGCTCAGGGCAGAGTTTCCTCCCAGTCCAGTCTGGGTGGCACCATCAACCCCTGAAAACCCTGGGGTTTTTGGGGGATATTAAAAGCTGATTTATCCCCGCTGCTCCGTGCATGGTGGGAGCTCCCATCCAAAGCTCTCCTCCCTCTCCAGCACAGGAGGACACACAATTAGCAGGCACGTTCATAATTTCTCAGATTTAGAACAATTAAACCGGCTCCCTGGTACTTCTGACGAAAGCAGCCCCTTGTTCCCCGGGGAAGGAACAGCCTGCCTTGACCTCTGCTCTATTATTCTGTTTGATTGATCTGAATTCTATCAGAAAGGATAATAACAGCCTTTGGTGGGGGGGTGGGAACACTGGGAATGGAGAGGAAAAGGCTTTGCCCAGGGCTGCTGTGCCCAGATAATGATTCTGAGGGGCTGTGGGACACCCAGAGCCCTCCCTGTGCCCAGATAATGATTCTGAGGGGCTGGGGGACACCCAGACCCCTCTCTGTGCCCAGATAATGATTCTGAGGGGCTGTGGGACACCCAGACTCCTCTCTGTGCCCAGATAATGATTCTGAGGGGCTGGGAGACACCCAGACCTCTCTCTGTGCCCAGTGCAGCACCCACAAAATCCCTGGATTCCCCAAAATTGAGGAATAGAAGGCTAAAAGGATGTCATAAGGGGATTTGGTGGCCAGCAGCAGGGATCTGCTCTGTAGGCAAAGTCCCACCGGTGTCACCTGCCCTGCTGGGGATGTGTCACCTTCCCCTGTGCCCTTGGGGCATTGCTGCCACCGTCTTTGCCTTGGGAACAGCTCCAAGGTTGGTGATGGAAAAGCATCTCCCATGTAAGGCACTGGGCAATGTCACCTTCCTCTGCCCCCCAAAATTCCCTAAATAACAAAATCAGAAACCCACGCATGGAAGGGCTGGGCTGGCTGTTCCTGAATCACAGCAAGCCCTTAAATCTCACCCCTGGAGGGTGGTTTGTGCCCCCAGCTCTGCCCTGGGGGGAGGAGCTGGACCTGCTGGGAACATTGCACTTTCTCTTGGGCAGCTCTTTGGTCTCCTGTCGCTGCTGGCTGGGCAGATTTCCTCCTGGTGTTATTTCTGCCCCACCCTGGTGATGGGGAAATGTGGTGAGGAAGGGCCTGGCTCTTCTCCCCAGCAGGTAATGAACGGGCCAATTATAGCAACCCGTGTGTCACCCGCCTGGGATGAGGGGTTTGTCACTGCTGCCACTGTTTATGTTCCTAGAGGGTAATCATAATTTTTAATGTCCTTTTGATAGCGGTGTAGTGTGATTAAAACAGGCACATCTGAGACATAAATCTGGGTTTAAGCGCTGCCTTTTTGACACACAGCGTTGAGCACATCGGGCTGGAGGGTTCCTGGGCTGTGCCACCACCAGCTGCCTCTGGCAAACCACAGCAGCACCCCGGACATGAAGGGACTGCCCCGGGGAAGGGACAGCGGCAGCAGGATGGAGGCAGGAGGCACCAGGCTGGGGCTGTTGGCTCTGGACAAACCCAACATCTGATTTCCTGGGAGCAGGAGCAGCAGCAGGAGGTCAGCATAAACTTGTAACACAGATTTTCCAGGAGAGAAAGCTCTGGGTTGTGGCTGAGGATGGTGCTGGGGGGCTGAGGAAGGAATTTTCGGAGCTGACCCCGTGTTTGAGGTGACTGTGACTCCGGGCAGGCTCCTGCCCCTGCTGCTCGCTGGGCAGGATCAGAGATGTAACGCTGAATAATTTAAGGAAGGCTTTGCTCCTGCGGCCAGTTCGGTGCATGTGGAGTGGAAATGTGGAAAAATCCATCCCTCCCCCGTGGAAGCTTGAGGAGATACCTGAGCCAGGGAAGGAGATGATGTCTGTGTGACTCAATGCAGTTTGTGCCCTTGGGTGACAATGCGCCCATGAGGACAGTGAGTCACCATCACAGCGGGCGCAGGGCTGGAGCTCCTCTGCCATGGGGGAGCTGGGGGTGCTCACCTGGAGAGGGAAGGCCCAGGGAGAGCTTAGAACCCCTTCCGGTGCCTAAAGGGGCTCCAGGAGAGCTGGAGAGGGACTTTGGATAAAGGATGGAGTGACAGGGCAAGGGGGAATGATTTCCCACTGCCAGAGGGCAGGGTTAGATGGGATTTTGGGAAGGAATTCTTCCCTGTGAGGGTGATGAGGCCCTGGCAGAGGTTTCCCAGAGAAGCTGTGGCTGCCTCATTCCTGGAAGTGTCCAAGGCCAGGTTGGACGGGCTTGGAGCAAGCTGGGATAGTGGAAGATGTCCCTGCCCATGGCAGAGGGTGGATTAGAATGGGCTTTGAGGTGCCTTCCAACCCAAACCATTCCGTGATTCCGTGCTGAGCTCCAGCAGAGCTGTTCGGGGTTCTGAGATGGGTCCGGGGGAGGAGACGTGGGGATCCTGCTGGGACCAGAGCCCGGAGACGCTGGGGAACAACTGCGGGGCGGGCACCTTCCCCTTCCCTTCCTCCCACCGGAGGAACGGAACAACTTTCGAATTTAGATCCTCTAAAAGACGTTTGGCGGCGGAAAAAACTGAAAAGCTCTTCCCCTGGGGAGCGGGCTGCAGCAGCAAGGACTCTCGTTTCGCTGCACCCTTCCCTCCCTACCTTTCCTAATGAATTCCAAGAAAGCCTCAATGCATCCCTGAATGGGAACACAGCCTGTGTCCTTCACAGTCATCTCCACAACAAAGCCAGCCATCTCGCCGCTGGCAGCCACCGGCTCCTCTGTGAGCTGGAAACAAAAGCTGAAAAGGAGCCTTTCTAGTTGTGATTAGAAAGCTTGAGAAGTTTGGCTTTTACTGGTTATTGCCTCACTGATTTCATCTCCGTGGCAGCTCCGAACCCCTCAGGGGACAGGAGAGCAGCCCCTGTCTCTCTGCTGGACACTGCGGGAGCGTGCACCCGAGAGGCGGGAGAAGCAGGAATTGGGAATTTCTGCACCTTTCGGATGCTGCGCTGGGTTCGGACAGGGGTTTGTGTTCGGTCCTTCAGGAAGGAGCACCGCCGTGGCCCGGCGAGCTCGGCTCCCCCTGGCACCAGCAGCATCCCGCTCTACCTGAGCGCATCCCTGATCCCTGCATCCCTCAGCGCCCAAATGACCCCAGCGGTGCCAGATGTTGTCCCAAATCCGTCCCCAAGCCACCTCCAACCCGGGGGGACACAGGCGCTCATCCCCCCCAGGACACGCAGCCTTCAGGGGCTTCTCCAAGCAGTGAGGGGTGCGGAGGAACGGAATTAAATTATTCAATTTTTTTAAATTATTATTATTTTCTAAAAAGGAAGAGATGAGGAAGAGCGATTATCGGGGAGATTTTCTTCGGGGGAAATTCTGGCACAAAGACAAACTGCAATATCTCAGCGCGGGCTGGGCGCTGAGTCTTGGATAAAAATAAAGCAGGAGGCGGCAGCACCTTCCCGATGACATTAACTCCATTCATCTCCCGCTGCCGCCGCCGCCAGCGTGCTCAGGCATTAGGAGTTACGTTTTCCTCCACTATTTCTCAAATATATTTATGCTGGGAGATGTTTGTGGAGGTACATCCTGTGCCTGGGGCAGAGGATTAATTCCAAACTGTCACCTCGCTTTTTGATGGGTTTGTAAATTCTGTTCTGTTGATTTGCACTCGCAGTAAATTGATAAAATCCTCTTTCCAAAAACCTAATTCACCATTTAGGGCTCACCAGGGTTTTTAGACCTCATTGGCTCGCATATTTATGTAAATACAGTGTCCAGCAGCAATTTAAAAACTGCTGCGTGGATAATGTGGATGGATAAGGAGTGAAGGGAGACGCATTGTCTGGTGGGGGCTGTGCGCCCTGGCAGGGAGCCTTGCCTCGCCTTGGGGCCCCAGATTTTGGGGTGGCTTTGTTGTGGGTGGCTGCTTTGGGCAGTGTTGCTCCAGGATCTGACCCCTGCACCAAAACTGATTAACCCTGACAGTGCTGGGAATGGTCTGAGCTCTCCAAGGGTGGCGTTGGATGTATCCAAGAGACTTTGCCAAGAGCTCCTGCAGTGGGCAGGGATGTGTTGGTGTACTGGGAGCACTGGGAGACCTTAAGGCTCATGCCAGAGTGGTCTGTCAATTTAGGGACTTGGTATCTTTGCAAATGGAGGTTCAAGGCTGTCAGGAAAAGCCCGGGTTTTTTACTGAAATTGCATTTAAATCAGCATCAGGAGATGCAAGCCTGTGCAGCCCCATCATCATGGAAGAGACGCGGGGTGGCAGAGGGGACATCAGCAGTGCTGTCCTCAGTATTGTCCCCCAGCCACCACTCTACCCGAGATGAAGCATCTCATCCACAAAATGTTGCCATGCTCCATTAATCCACCCAAAAATGTCAGATGGAGATTCTCTCCTGAATTTTAAATATTTCCAGCTGTTCTGACTAGCTCTGAGATTGCCCCGAAATGACCGCTCTCCAGAACATTCCCTCACTCCCCCACACTGTCCCCAAGCTTGTTCCCCATCCCTGCTGTGCCCCAGCCCCACATGGCAGGGCCGGGTCCTCGCAGCGCTTCCCTTGCCCTTGGGCTGGACTGTCCCCTGGAGGCTCTGGGGACACATTTGTTGTCCCCTCCCGTGTGTCCCCTTGCGCAGCCACCCTCCCTGGGGTGCTCCAGCCCCTCAGCTCCTTCCTTTGGCACATCCCAGCGCGGTGTGCAAGACAGAGAGACGGGCCGAGACGTGAGAATCCTCCTTGCCGAGCAGATGACGCCGCTCTGGGATCCATCCCACAGTTATCCCTTCTGTCGTGCTGGAGCTTTTTTGGATGCCTTTGCGTTTGGCACCAAATTTCCTTCCTAGACTAAAGCTTTGCACTTGGAATGGTGCCTTCGGAGCCGGGCTGAGTGGCCGGGCTGCTCATCCGATCCCTCTGCACTGCCAGCAGCTCGGATTGCGCTGCCGTGAAGTCTCCTTTGCACCTTCCTGCTGCAGCCATCTGTCCTGGGGTGCCAAAGCCTTGTCCTCACCCCCACGGGGCGGGCACAGAGCCAGGCCCCTGCCCAGCCTTCTGGGCTCTCTGTGGGTTCAACCCCTACTGCAGTCCATGGCCAGGAAAAGGGAGAAAGGTCTGGAAAAATCCGTGTTTGCCCCTGCTCAACGCAGAGCTGGGAATCCGGGCAAATCCTCCTCGCTGTGCATCAGGAAAGCTGCAGGCTCAGCCAGAGCTCAGGGCTGGTCAGCTGCTGCGCTGGCCTCTTCCCAGAGAAAGGAAAAGGAGGAAAAAGGAATAAAAGAGAGATGTCTGAGTCGGGGCTGTGCCCTGGGAGCGGGCCAGCTGCAGCTGCACCACTGCTGGCAGCTCCAGCAAGCAAAAAGATGGAACAGTGGGGAAATCAGGGAAATCAGCTCCCTGGGAACACCGTCCCCCCTGACTGGGGACAGCCCTGAGCCACCGTGGGACACAGCAGAGAAGGTCCCCATCCAGGGGGGCTGGATCCAGGTGCCCCCGCTCTCTGCCCAGGAGCAGCACCCTGGGCTGGGTCCCTGGTTCAGAGCTCAGTGCAGCTGTGACAGTGTGACACTAACTCCCAGCAGCTTCAAAGGGCTCCTTATCTCACATCCCTGACATCCAACAAAGGCACCGGGGCAGGAATGGTGCCTCTCTTCAGTGCCAGAGGAAAGCTGCCTGCAGACACAGCCGCCACTTTCACAGCTCCCGGCAGATCCTCATTGACATCCTCTGCTTTTTGGGGGGTCCTGGGGCTGTCCCAGGTCACATGCACTGATTGTGGCTGCTCAAGGATCCCCCAGCCTCAGGGACCATGGATGGAGATCCAAGCTGGAGATAACCAACACTTGCACTGGTTCTGAGCCAATGCCACAGGCTCTGCTGGAAACCCACAGCCGGTATGGAATATGAGCCTCCCCTGCTCCCAGCTTTGCCCCTTCAGAGTCCCTGGGCTCCATCCATGCAGCCATCCAGCTCCATGGTTCTCCTCTGATTCTGGAAATCCTTGTGGCTGAAACCTGAGACACAGCAGAGCAGAGCAGCAGAGGATCGTTTGTGTCCCATCTTCCCAGCAGCGCCGCTGACCCTGTGGATGTGCTGGGTTGACACTGGAAGGATGCTGGGTGCCCACAAAGCTGCTCCATCACTCCCACGGGAGACAATCCTCCATGAACTTCCCATCATGAGTCCTTCCCACAGGCTGCAGCCCTCCATGGACTTCTCCAGTGTGGGTCCCTTCCACAGGGTCACTCCTTCAGGAATAGGATGCTCCAGCCTGGATCCCTTCCACAGCGGTCATGAGTCCTGCCAGCACACACGCTCCAGTGTGGGCTCCTCTCTGCATGGATACACAAATCCTGCCAGGATCCTGCTCCAGCACGGGCTCCTCCATGGGCTGCACGTGGATCTCTGCTTCCCTGTGGATCCCCATGGGCTGCAGGGGCACAGCTGCCTCAGCCTGGGCTGCACCACGGGCACCTGCAGCACCTCCTTCTCCTCCTCCTTCACTGACCTTGGTGTCTGCAGGGCTTCTCCTCTCGCAGATCCTCACTCCTCTCTCTCTGGCTGCCGTTTCCTTTGTGCAGGTATTTTTATCCGTGGATAGAGCAGGATGTGGATAGAGCAGGATGCGGATAGAGCGGGACCGGCCCCGTGGGACAGAGCGAGAACATCCTTAACAACTTGTCGGTTAACAAGCTGTGAAAGGAGACAGACAGCCAGGAGCTGGCAGCCTGTCCCCTGCAATGAAGGACACCTTCCCTCCCTGAGCACCTCGGCAGGAAAGGCTCCTGCTGCAGAGCCCTTCTCCTTCCCTTCCTCCCGGTTCCTGCGGGCTGAGTTCCCTGCCGCTGCGTCGGGGCTGCAGGGAGAGCAGCTGAGGCACCTGCACCGGGCCGATCTGCTCCCTGCATCCCATCAATCCAGCACCACTCACTCGGTGCAGCAGCAGGAGAAGCGATCCCGTGAAGCAGCTCCTTTTGGGAAGGGCTCCGGAAAGCCGTGGAACACCGCTAGGAGCAGCAGCTGAAGGGCAGCAGCCTGAGCTGGAGTGATGCCAAACCTTCTCTCACCCCTCGAGCCTTCCTCACTCTGCCCTTTGCCCCCTGGTTTGGGGTGCACCAGCTGGGGGGTGGCAGGTCCCCTTCCCCACTGCACCAGCTGCACCCCGAGCTTTCTGCTGGCAGCGTTGTCTTTGGCCCCACATTCTGCCCTGCCCTGCCCTGTCCAGGTGCTGCCCTTGCTCCCCAGGCTCCAGCGTGGCTCATCCCGGTGCTCATCCTGCTGAACCCCGACCAGGGCAGAGGTGCTGTTGGGGTGCCGGTGTCCCCTTGCCCCTCCCGTGACCAGAGCAGGGACAGCCACATCCCCACCTTGCAGAGCACCTCGTGCCTGGTGAGTCAAGTGGTTAAAGACACACGACTCTCACCACCACATCCAGCAATTTCATAGCCCTGACAAGAGCTTAAATCCATCCTGATGGACTGGAAAATTGGAAAGCCGGTGCTCATGCCGTGTTTCCTACAGACATCTCCGAGCTCCTGAAAGATGCACTCGGTGGCAGCCCCGGTTCCAGCCGTGTCGCTCACGTCATGCTAATTAAAATAGAGGCTGTGTTTTGTAACAGGATTTCCTTGGAGCCTATTTCACTGCTCAGTAACCACTTTCAAATATTTGAAAAATAAAATCGCGTCAAGTAAATAACTTTCGAATTGCTCGCAGAAGGTTACTCTGGTTTTGGGGTTTGTTTTTTTTTGTTCCCAAAGCCCACTGGAAGCAGCTGCGCTCATCGCAGTGACAGAGGATGGAAAATACACAGATTTCTGAGGCTGCTTGTAGTCTACATCAAAAGCTGTGTGTTATTTAATCAGACAAAGCCTGTTTCATTAAAAAAAAACAACTGTCTGCACAAAATGGGATAACAAAGCACCCCAGCGCTTGGCGCTGACCTGGAATACCCAGGGAACATCCCTGCCCGCTGGCAGGATGGGCCAAGCTCACCCCAGCCTATTTTGATGCCCACATTAGCTGCCCAGCAATGCCCTGGCACTCCTCTGCCTCATCCATCACTTATTATCCATTAACTTCCGAACCCAGCACCACCTGACTTCCAAGGCATGGATCACACACTTCCCTTTTTACAGGGTTTGCTATTCCAAGATCTCTGCTGCCGTTCTGGGTGCCAAGGGAGCACATTCAGCTGACTCGGCGCAGCCTGGCTCCTCAGCCCCAAATCCTGCCACCAGATTCCTCAGTGAAGGAGAAGTTAAAAATGTACGGAAGGAAACGTCTCTGACACTGTGACATCCACAAAACTGCGCTGGAAATGGCATCTTTGTATATTCATAACGGCAAAAAATACCAGAGAAGCAGAGGGCTGGGAGAGAGACTAATTTCATTTACTCCCGATCCAGGCTCTCCTCGTCCTTTCTGCCAAGGAGGAGAGAAGGAAGAGGAGCCATTTGCCATGGCCTTTGATAGCTCTCCATCAGACAAGCCCCTTTCTCGTTATCAGCGCTGGCTGCCTGGCTCTGTGCCGTTATCTCGTTGCCCGGGGTGCTGCCGCGAGAGCTCACCGCGCACTTGTTGCAGCCCTCGCCGAGTTCACGCTCGGTTTTCCTTCCTGCCGGACACACCTGATCCTCTGGAAACAGCCTCCCGTGGTGCTGCGCTCACCACGGAGCCACGGGGATCTCTGTCCTTGCTCTTGGGCTGTGACAGCCACCCCAGGAGTGCCCCAACGCCTCGAAGAAGAGAAGGGAGGGTGCAGACTTTGGGGGTGCAGAGGAGCCCCAAATTCAGCTCCCCCAGGTGCATTTCTGCTCCTGGTACCGCAGCCTCGGGCAGGGTTTGCTGCTCTCATCACAGCCCATATTGGACACCCCAAATATATTTATAAACCCTGGATCTCCCAGCTGTTCAGCCGTGCCCCTGCCATCCCCAGTGCCAGGGGCTGAGCCTGCACGGGCAGCACTGCCCCCTCTGCACTCAGCTGCCCCCATGTTTGCCCACAACATCATTCCAGGGCACAAATAAATGCCCGTGTTGGTGCCCACGTTCCTGGGATGCTGCTGCTCCAGCACAGGCTGCCCGGAGCCTCCTGGCACAAGTCCCTGTGCAGGGACGTGCCTCTGCTGCCGGCTCTGCTCTGCTCTGCTCTGCTCTGCTCTGCGCCGGTGGGTGGGTGCGAGCGGATGCCGAGAGCAGAGGAGAGGATTTCACACCTCCTCTCTGGTGATCTAAATGGCTTCACCGGTGCACAGCACCCAAAGCCACCAGCCAAGCACCCGATGGGTGCAAGTCATGTGAAAATGGGTTTGTTTTTCTTTTTCTTGGACGCACGAAGAGAAAGAACAGCAGATGGAGCAGAGCAATCTGTCTCTGCGGGGTCTAATCCTGCTCCCCCTTTCAGCTGGAGAACAGCAGGATTTGCTGCTCTGGGCCCTTGGCTGTGCCACCCTCCAGGCTGCTGGACAAGGCTCCCCCCAGGCACGGGCAGAGCTGCCACGTCGCCACCGGCTCCAGGCTGCGTAGGCAGGAGTTGGGATTTTACTGCAATAATTCACCAAACCTTGTAAAGGGTCAACAATTTATCAGCTCCCTCTCTCTGCCAAGGAAAGAGGAATTCAGCACACTGTGTTCTTCCACCATGAGATTTATGGCAGATTGTGCCAAATCCTGTTCCCGGGAGCTGGACTGCCTGCTGATGCTCCCAGTGGGACTGGGGCAGCCCTCCTGCCTCAGCACACGAGGCAGTGAGGGAGCTGAGAGCCCTCACCGGGCCTGTGCCTGCTGACTTTTCCTCCCAGCTCCCCCAGGGCCCCCGGGAGGCCGGGACCACCGCTGCTCTCACACAGAGAGCACCAGCAGCCCGGAGCAGAGCGTTTGTGTAACACACCAAAGGAACGTGCCTCTCTCTGTGTCCCCGTGCTGGAACAGGGTGCCAGAGCTGGCAGGGACTTCACATCTGATTCCCCCACACGGACGTGCACGTACACAGAACACAAACCCATGCAGGTGAGGGAGAAATGCCACCCTCCACATCCATCTCTGTTTTGCTGCCCGGAAAGGATGGATTCTGTAACACAATCCCTGTCTGGAGAGCCGGCTTTCAGAGCGAAAAGTCAAAGTCATTTAATGCAATCTGACCACGAGAGCAGGGACTGGAGTGGGCAGACAGCACCGCACAGCACTCCTGACACCGGGAGCTGGTTGTGTTTGCTGTAAAGCCCTGCCAGCCCCCGAGGGCAGCCTCAGGCCCCGAGCACACTGCAGCGCCAGCACACACCGGCCTCTCCCGTTCTCCCACCCTACAATCCACACTGGGAACCCCACCCAGACGCACACCCGGGCCCGGCCGCCTCGTCCTGGCAGCCCAGCAGCGCCGAGGGACGGGGCACAGGCACCGCTTCAGTCGCCTCCGAGCCCCACGCGAGTTTGCAATGACTTTGCCAAGTCACCCGCGAGCGCATCCCGAGCCTATTCTTAGGTCTGGGATCGCGGCAGTGGGAGAGGGAGCGGGGCTGCGTGGGAACGGGGGACACGTGGAACGAGCAGGCAGCCCCTGGGTAAACACTCACCCCCCACGGACCCCCCCTGGCCGAGACGGTGGCTCGGGAACGCCGGTGGGGACGTGGAAGTGGAGGCTAGAGGGACACCGGGGGCTGGGGACACGCGGAGGGCTGGGGACACATGGGGCTGCTCTCCCTGCGGGAGGGAGGGGAAGGGTCCGGCACAGCCCCCGGGAGGCCGCGGCCCCATCCGCGCTCGGTTCCCGGTGAGGACGCGGTTCCCGGAGCTCTCCCGGGCGGCGGGAGCTGTCCGCCCCGCGGTGCTGAGCGCCGCGTTCCGCCGGGCCCCGCTCCCGCCGCCGCTCCCGGTGCCGTAGCGCTTCCCCGCAATGCCAGAAGTTTCATCCCGGCCCGGGGTGCAGCACAAGCGGGGGGTCCCCGATCAGGGGCGGCACCGCTGGTTCCAGCACCCTTCCCGTTCCCACCGCCCCCTCCCCGGTCCCGGCTACATCCCCCCGCGCCGGGCCGTGCCCCATCCCCGGAGCTGCGAGGCGGCGGGCCCCGGGGAGCCCCGCAGCCGCGGCATCCCGCTCCGCCCCGCTCCGCCCCGCTTACCTGGGCGCGGGGCCGCGGGGGTGCCCAGCAGCAGCAGCAGCAGCAGGGCGAGCAGGCAGAGCCCGCGGGGCCCCGGCATCCTGCGGCGGGCGCGGCGGAGGCTCGGCGCCGGGGCGAGCAGGGCGAGCCGAGCGGAGCCGAGCCGCTGCGATCCGAGCCGCTCCGCGCCGAGCGGGGCCGGGCCGGGCGGGGGCGGGCGCTGCCGGCGGAGCGGAGCGGCGCGGGGGCGCGGCGGAGGGCGGACCGGAGCGGAGAGCGCGGGGAGCGCGGAGCGGCGCGGAGAGAGCGGCGGGGGAGGGCGCCGGCGGCCGCCCCGGCCCCCCGCGCAGCGCCGAGAGCTCCGGCCCCGCCCGCAGCTCCCCCTCTGCTCGCCCCGGCCCCACCGAGCAGCCCCGGTGCGGCTCCCGCAGTAGCCCCGGGCACACGGTTGCCCGTGGTTTTCTCCGTTCTCCTCGGGTTCTTCCCGCTCTGGGAGTGCCGGTGCTCCCCCAGCCTGGGCAGGGCTCCCACTGCAGGCCCCCCACCAGCCTGTGCCCGGCCTCTTGTCCCGTGTCACTGCCCCTTGTCCCCAAGCTCCCTATAGCATCCAAAGCCCCTCTTGGCAGCCAAACTCCACTCAGCATCCCACGCCCTACACCCCCTCACTCCCTCCTCAAGCCCAGATGTGCCCTCCTTCCTCTCCTCTGGCTCCCCCAAAGCAGGCTGGAATAGGGCAGAGGTGCTGTGGGGAGGCTGCCACAGGCCCCATGGCTCCCTTGGGATCAGGGATGCTCCGGGGGTTCCAGCCCTGCTGCTGGAGCCAGCAAAGTCCAGCTTGGAGGGTGCTGCAGCCGTGACCTGCCTGACCTCAGTGGGGTGGGAGCACTGGGCATAAAAACCTCATGGTTTGTGGGTGCTGCTTAGGGCACCCTGTAATTTTGGGCTGGCACCCATGGGTGAGCACTGGGGTACCCTCAGTCCTGAGGCAAAAGAAGCAGCACACAGGTGGTCCCTGCTCAGGATGTGGCCCCAGAGCTCCTCAGCTTCTTCAGCAGGGGAATTGTGGCCTGGATGGCTCCCAGGAACCCCCAGCCCATCCCTCTGCCCAGGCCACCAGCACTGAGCCCGGGGCTCCCAGCAGGCCCCTCCTGAGCCCGCGGAGCACACGGTGCAATTACACCGACTTTGAGAAGAACAGAAACAGAGGCTTCGTCCTCTTGAAATCCCAGATCGTGCCCTGAAATGTTTACAGTGAATCACCTCCCGGTGAGAGCGCCTGCTCCTCCCGGCCGCTCCGCCTGTCAACTCACATAGCCAGAGCAATGTCACGAGTGCACAACACCAGTGTCAAACGAGACACGAGAGGCAGCCCGGCCCCTTCCCTAAAGAGCCAGTTTGTTGTTGCTGCCATCTGAGAAGTCCCCGCTACCTTGGCGGGAGCAATCGCGCTGATCCCGTTACCTCAGCAACAACCATCACTCTCCGGTGTCACCGCCAGTGCCACCCCGCAGAACACTCCGAGTCAAGGAACTGTCCAAGCACGGGGACTGATCCTGCTGCCGTTTTCCCTGTTGGTGTTCCCTCCTGGAAGCGGAGGTGATGCTGAGGAGCGGCCGGCAGGTCATTTGCATTCCCGGTGTCACTCCGAGCCGCTGCCGGCTGGGAGCAGTTGGGCAGCAGGCTCGAGAAGAACAAAATAAGAAAGAGAGAGAAAGCAGCGAGAGGTGCAGCGTGCTATTTAGCACTGTCACTCTCATACCCAGTTGGGACTCGCCTGCTCAGAGGTTTAATTTGGTCGAACAAAGCTTCTTGTGGCACGGCGAGCACAGCCTGCACCGCTCCCTCTCTGCTCCAGCCCCGCTTCCCTCCCGACCTGCCTGCCGGTGCGAAAGATAAGAGTTGTCTCTCATTTAGCAGTTCTCCTTGAGTGATTTTTATTGTGCTCATCTGCATTGTAGTAAACTCCTAAGATAGCCAGATAATAACAGCAGTGCCATGGAAACAGGCAGGAAAAGGGACCAAACGCTGTAT
The DNA here is from genome assembly GCA_910950805.1 of Acrocephalus scirpaceus scirpaceus. NCBI lineage: Eukaryota > Metazoa > Chordata > Aves > Passeriformes > Sylviidae > Acrocephalus > Acrocephalus scirpaceus. The sequence continues at coordinate 9,248,126 of OU383788.1, forward strand.
TTGTGATGCAGAAATGCCCACGAAGTGGCAAAAGTTGTTAGAGATGGAGAGGGAATGGTGAGGCTCAGGCCTCAGCTGCTCAGCCGGGTTTAGGGGGTGCAGGTGGGCCCAGCTCCCATGAGACTGCACCCCAGGGCATCACACCTGGGGAAGGGTCCTGCTGCTGGGAGTTGTGCTGCCTGGGGGTCTCACAGCAGCGCTGGGGTCCTCCTGTCCCTCCAACAGCTTTGCTGGGGGCTCAGGTGAGTTGGGAGGCAGGAGATGGGCTGGCATGAACCACAGGATGCTCCGTGGCATGCACTCCCCAGAGCTGCTGCGATTGGAATCGTTTCCCTCCCGCAGCCAGCGCTGAGGCCTAATGGGCTGTGAAATCTCACCCGGAGAAACAGCGGGATGTGTGTGGAGGGAGAGAGGCAGCCTTGGTGCTCCCGGGATCTCCGTGCTCCTGCTGCTCCCTGAAACACCAGGGCCCTTCTGCCTGGGGCCTGCCACCCTGAAACCCCTGCAGCTGCACCAGCTCCTGCACCCTGCCATGGCTGGGCACGGCTGCATGCACAGGAGTGTACAAAATCTGGGAAAAACGTGGCTCCTCTTGAGCTCCTTCAGCAGTGCCAGCGATGTTTGCGTGGTCAGAAACCTGAGGGACTCCAACAAATAAGACAAACATCTCCCGAGGCCACTTTATGGGCATTGCTCTAATTAGCACCGTGTTCATCGGCCGTTACCTCAGACCTTTGATTAACAGTGGAGAAAATCAATAACTGCTCTAAAAACTCAGATAACTTTCACAGCTAATTTTAATTTCACATTTTAATCTTGTATTAATGTCAATCTTAATTACCATAATTAAGTCAGATGTGACTTAGCAGGAGCAGCTCGGAGATAAGATGTTAAAGGCAGACGGTGCCTGTCTGGTGCTGCTCGCTGCATTTTGGGAAGGGGATGATGACAGCGAGCAGGGGGATCCCGCAGGGAGCACAGGACACCCACTTCCCTGCCCTTCCCAATGTCCCCAGCCTTGCCAGCTCCCTGCCTGGGCTCTGTCCCCTGCACTGCAGTGAGGCCCTGGAGCCACTCAGAGTTTTGGCAAAGAGTTGCTTTTATTTTGGGTGCCTGAGCCCCCAACCCCTCACACGGCTGCTCCTCAGCACCGGGGAATGCAGGGAGGTGACACCCCCATGCCTGCACTCCTCTTGTCACGGCAGCTGAGATCCATGAGATCTGAGCTGCCCAGAAAATCAATCTCTCATTTATTTCCGCCACGGTGCTGCAGCCGCCGGTGCTGCCGCGGTCGCTCTGCAGTTGTGCCTATTGATGGATCGCCGCCCCCTCGCAGCTCCCCGCGCCCCACGGAGCAGGGGCAGCGGTGCCAGGGGCTCCAGCCAGCCTGGGCATTGCCTGTGCAACCCTGGGACTCATCCACCTCGTGGGATCCCGCAGCATCTGCCCCACAGCGGGCTGGGACACACCCTGGGGCAGCTCCACACTGGTGCAGCCCCAGGCGGGAGATGGGGACAGAAGGGCTGGGGGGACAGACCCCACCAGGACAGATCTCACCACCCCTGACTCCTGGCTCCAGATCCGTGTGAGCCATCCCAAAATACACTGGGGGACAGGCTTCACCAGAACAGACCCCAACACCCCCGAATCCTGGCCCCAGATCCATGTGAGCCATCCCAAAATGCACTGGGGGACAGACCCCACCAGGACATATCCCACCACCCCTGACTCCTGGCTCCAGATCTGTGTGAGCCATCCCAAAATGCACTGGGGGACAGACTCCACCAGGACACACGCCGACTCCTGGCTCCAAACCCGTGTAAGCTGTCCCAAAACATGCTGGTGGACAGACCCCACCAGGACAGACCCCAACACCCACGACTCCTGGCCCCAGATCCATGTGAGCCATCCCAAAACACGCTGGGGATCCCGTTGAGGATGCAGCTGCTCCGTGGGGCTCCCATGAGGGCACAGAGGGCATGCATGGGGTGCCAGGCTGCTGCCTCTCCTCCCTGCAGCTTCCTTGGGAAGCTTTCACCCCTCCTCCACAGTGCCCGGGGGGGGGCTACAATGGCAGAAGGAAGCGGAAAAATAACCTCAGTTTAGACTTGGGAGCAGAGGTGCCCCGGAGTGCAGCTGAAAGGCGGCTCTGAGGAGCCGTCCCCAGGCTGCGCTGGCTGGGGGCACTGCTGCTGAGTGGCAATATTGTCCCGGGGCAGAAAAGGCCTTTGTCCCTCCGAGATGGCAGAGCCACTCCAGCCTTTGGCTTTGGGAACGGGGCTGATTCGCTGCTTTGCCTTCCAAACGCGGCGCTGAATGGGGGGTTTGAGCCAGAGGCCAGGCTGGCATCCAGCCCCTTTGAGCCGGTGCCGGCGGGCACAGCTGGGGGCCCGCTCAGGAGGGAAGTCCTTGTTCCTTGTCGACACAAGAGGACTTTGCACAGCTCAAAAATAGGCTCCCTGTTGCCCGCTGGGGTGTGGAGGGGGCTGAGGGAAACAAACCCGCTGAGGGGAAGGCAGGCAGCAGCATCCCTGTGGGGCTGTGTCCCCAGCATCACCTCTGTGCCCCTCAGTGTCCCCGTGTGGGCCATGGGCCCCAGCACAGCTCCAGTGTCACATCCCAGTGAGCCATTCCCCCATGCAGAAAAATCCTTGTGCACCAGGATTGAAGCCTGGGAGCACCTACCTGAGCCCCTGGCTCCTTAATTCCCCAGGCAGAAAGCAGGACATTGTTTTATGCTCCATGCATAATTCATAATTCAGTGATTAATTAACTAAAGCTCCTCGTGGCAATGCCAGAGAGGCTCCCACCAGCTCCAGGCACTTCCAGCCACTCCAGGCCAGGCTGCCAGGCTCCTTCCCAAGGCAATGGCGTTGCTCTGGTTGTTGCATCCATGCCTCACTGATGTGCTGTGATGTCCCAAAAGTTTCCAAGACTTTTCTGTTGTGATTTTCAGTTCCTTGCTCCAGCAGGATTTGCATCAGTCAAGGAGCAGCCGGTGGTTCCGTGGTGCCCCCATCCTGAGCATCCCCACAAATCCTGGAGAAATCTGCCTTCTACAAATCTGCCTTTCAGCTGGAAAATACCTGCTCTGGGGAGGCTTTCCTGCCTTGTCCTCCATTCTCTGCATCCATCCCAGACTCAGTATTCCTGCCAGGACTGCTGGTGTTTACTCATTGCATCCCATATAAAGTGCAAGAGAGATTACACTGATACATAAAACAGCATTTGTAAATCCAGGAGTGCACAGAACTGTTGTCCTCTCTTGCAATTCCTCCTTGAGGAATAACAAGAAGTTTTTATGAAGTGAGGCAGAGTGCAGCATGATTTTAGTGCTATCCCACTGTCCCTGGAGAGAGGGATTTCTTTGCCTCTGCATTATTCTACCCTCGCTGTAATCCATTAATTGTCTTCAGGAAAATGCTCTGGCTTTCTCCCTCACACCAGGGTCTCCCTGCACATTTCAGAGTCCCCTGATCCAGGCAGGAGGGCTCAGAGCCAGTGCTCAGCACCCTGAGCCAAGCAGGAACGCCCGGGAAGGCTGGAGGTGCCTGCAGGACAGGATGAGCTGGATGCAGACCTTGGCCCTCAGCACTTACCCCAGGTAAATATTTTTCATTTGTCTGGCTCAAATAATTCCCCCGTGGGAACCATAAAAGCAGTCTGTGAGGAACTGATGCAATCAGCACTCCTCAGACATGCTGATTGGGAATAATCCCTGAGCTGTGGGAGACGCTGGAGAGAGGGGGTGAGCACCAACGGGTGGGAAGGGAAAGGAACAGGAAATAAGGGGAAAAAAAGGAAATCACAGATTACAATCGGCACCGGTAACCATGGCACTGTGAAAGCCAGGCTTTGTCCAACAGCTGATTGTGATCTTTGAGGGGATGATGCATTGGAGGGAGGGAGGGAGGGAGGTATCCCATGGCTGCCGTGGGTTGTTGTGATGGATTGGATGTGGCACCAGGCACATTCTCCTGGAATCAGTGTGATGCAGTATCAGCACAGCGCATCCTAAGTGGGAACGAGCTGGCTCATTGACAGATCCCGAGAACAGACAGATGAGGAGAATCATCCTCACAAGGAGGAATTAGCAATGAGCCCGCTCAGACCTGGCGTTTGCTCTGGCACTGCCTCCAGCTCCCACGGCCTGCAGGCAAACACCAAATCCCTGGAGGTGCTGCACAAGCCGGGATCTGTGTCTGGTTAGAGGGAGCAGGGATGTGCAGCCACACAGCCCAGCCCTGACCACAGCACTGAGTCAATTATTGAGCCAAATGCAGTCCAGCCACTCCTTTCTGTGCCATCAGACGGGGGGGTTGGAGGGTCCCAGGGACTGGAAGGTCCCTCTGCAGTGGCTGAAGCAGATGGCATCACTCAGGTCCCTGCAGCTGGAGCAGGGAGCCATGCTTTGCTCCCCACAGCTCTGCAGAGGCAGTGGCAGCCCCACAGAGCCCACTCCTGATGGTTTCTGTGGCCTGGCCAGCAGAGCCTTGGGCCAGCAGGGCCACACCTGCACCTGCCCTGCTTTGGGACCAGAATCCATGGACTGGGTGCACAAGGAGCAGAACAGTGGCACCAGCTGTGCTGTGCCTCACAGGGGGGGGTGACAGCCCCCTCCCAGCCCACCCCCGTGTCCTCCCTGGTGCCACAGGCTTGGCTTTCTCTGCAGAGGCTCCTTGCTCTCTTTGTGGGGGGAAAAAGGGATTTGTACTAAAGCTCTTTGCATGAAAAAATAAAATCCATACTGTGCTGCTTTGCTCTGCCCCGGCTCCCAAGCTGTGATGTTTCATTGATTAGCTTGTAAGAGCTTGGAGCAGAGCCCGTGCTTTGCTGGGAGCATTTCCGCAGCTCCCGCAGGTGGAAAGCCATTAACCGCCTCCAGCCTCGTCCCTCTGCCTCCTGGGGGATTTTGGGTGGGGGCTTTGGGGTTGTTTGAAGCAGAAAACCCCTAAAACACAGTCCCCACACCGTGGCTGGGGTCCTGGGCTGGGGACCTGGCAGGGGGGGTGTCCCCACTGAGTGTCACCCCCCGGGGCAGAGCCACTGCCCCATCCTGTGAGCTCACGTGGACACAGGGATAATAATTCCCGACAAAAGAACAGCATTTCACTTGTGCAGAGCTATTAGGGAGCTCGCTGGAACTTCCTGCGTGTGTCAGCGTGATGAGAGGCCGGCAATAAACTCCCCGAGGGCTGCTGGATAAACACCTCCTCTGGAATAACGGTGCCAGCACCTGCTCAGCGTCCTGAGGGCAGGGATTTGTGGGCATGGAAGATCCAGCGTGGCTCCTGATGCTCCATACAGCTCCAGGAACTTTTCCTGGAGGGAATCATCCCTGGATGTCAGCGCTGGGGCTCTGAGCTCCAGGCAGGATCCGGCCGTGGCTCTGCCCAGGGCGTTGCTCTGCGTATTTTGGGAGGGTGGGCAGAGATCCCGGCACGGCGCCACATCAGGCAGGGGCTCCAAGAGATCCGCAAAGACCCGGGCAGGACTCGGGGAGGCGGGAGGGAGGCTGGGGAGGAGGAGGAGGAGGAGGAGCAGCGAGCAACATGTGTGGGGCGCTGGCAGGGCTCCAGCACGGCAGCCTGTGCGTTCGCGCGGTGGGAGATGCAGCACAAGCTGCCGTGAGATTTTGGGATTGCAAACACGAGCCAGCCGCTGGGAAAGCGCTCCCGGCGAGCACCGACCTCGCTGCCCAGGGCTGTGGGTGCTGCCCCTGCAGGGGCTTTGGTAGGAGAGCCCATGGTTTCCTGCGGCTGCAGCGCGCTGGGAGCAGCGCCTGTGCCTCCCGGGAAGGTCCTGCCTCTCCCTGGGACACAGAGCTGCCCGCCCTGCCCTGCTGGCCAAGCATCCTCTGCCCACTTGTCCCACCAGGCACAGACTGAGGCACCACCCCAGCATGGTTCTGACCACGGTTCCCACCCCAATTCCCATCCCACCCCAGTTCCCATCCCAATTCCCATCCCATCCTGATTCCCATCCCACTCCAGTTCCCATCCCATCCCATCTCATCCCAATTCCCATCCCATCTCAGTTCCCATCCCATCCCAATTCTCATTCCATCCCAATTCCCATCCCACCCCAATTCCCATTCCACCCCAATTGCCATCCCACCCCAGTTCCCATCCCACTCCAGTTCCCATCCCATCCCATCCCAATTCCCATCCCAATTCTCATCCCACCTCAATTCCCATCCCACCCCATTCCTATCCCACCCCAATTCCTATCCCACCCCAATTCCCATCCCACCCCAATTCCCATCCCACCCCAATTCCTATCCCACCCCAATTCCACGGGAGACGTTTCCAGTTGCAGATAATGGATCTGTGAGGCACCGAGTCACTGTGTGTGTGTCAGCTGAGTGACACGAGCAGGTTCCACGGCAGCTCAGCTCGCTGTGACCCCCGAGGAGGTGGCCCTGTCCCCCTCCTGTCACCGGAGATGGCACCAGAGCTCAGAGCTGCTCAGGCTGCGGCTCAGGGGCTGGGAGAGCGGGAAGGAGCCTTGGCTGCAGGTTAAAGGAGGTCACTCCATTGCAGTCAGCACTGCTGAGATCCCTGAGCAGCCACGGGGTTAATGGAACAAACCAGGGAAATTTGTAAATCTCTCCCCGGCACCGAGGAGATCGGGTTTTGTTTTGTGTTTGGCAATGGAAGCAAATCCTGCTCCGCTCTCTCTGACCTGGCTGTTAGGATGACATGGTGAGGAGTGGTTTGGATTCCCAGCAGGGTTTTATTTACCTGGGAAAAGCTCCTTGGGAAAGGTGCTGCACCAAATTTAGGTCCCCAAACTGTTGGTGGCCCTGACCCCTGTGACAGGGCTGGAGGGACACGGGACACACAGCCCAGCTGAGTGCAGGGAGGACTGCACTCATCGTGGGGGATTTAATAGGGAAGAAGCCTCCTGACAGCCCACACCCAGGTCTAATAATTTACTATAACTGCTTTTATGGCAGTCAGTAAAAATCTAAAATAAGGCTGGGAATTGTCAGAGAATCCCACACAGAGCTGAATTTTCATGTAATCAGAAATTCTGCAGCCACAGTTTTTAGGCTCCAGTGCCTTCCTCTGGAATCTCTGAGGTGTTCACCGGGCTCCCACAGTCCTGGTGATGGGGGTCTCAGTTCATGGGCTGATGGCCCCTGAGATTTTTGTTGAAAAGTCCTTGTCCCAAGCCCCAGTGCCAGAAGAGAGAGTCGGGATGCGTCTGTTCAGGTTCTCAGGGTTGTTTATTGTTTCTTATCTGGTACATTTTGTTCTCACCCACCTTGGGTGCTGCTGCAGTGCTGGTTGTTGCAGACTGCCCCCTGACCAGGGTGGTCTTAACTCTTTGTACTACGTGTTCCATGTTTACAGATAAATACCAACACCTGTCACCTATGTTAAACAATGCACTGCTGTGCTAAACCAATCCAAAAGTGCCACCACCACAGCAGAAGATGGAGGACAAGAAGAAGGAGAAGGACAGGGGCACATCCAGATTTCCCCATCTTGCCTCCTTGAACTTCCTTTATGAACCCCAAAATTCTACATTAACCCCTGGTAATAAGCTAGTTATTGCTCTAATCAAACTCTTGTGGTTTGTAATTCTTCATACAAGGTTGGTAACCGCTCCCATGGGCTCAAATCGAAGGCACTTTGGTATTTTTGATTTTGTGCAGGGTCTCTAGGCCCCTTGCCAGGGTCTCGGACCACCCAGGGCAGCCAGAGAGATGTCCTGGGTTCCGACAATGGGTGATCTCCACTGATGAAGATCTCCAGTGCTGTCTGACCACAGTGATTTTGAGAGGCAGAGATCCCTTCTCTGCTCTGACTCTGGAGAGCAGCAGCCCCTCACCCTGCACCCTCCTGGCCACCCTCCTGCTGTCCCCAGCCCCTCCACAGGGACCAGCACAGATGGATTTTGTTCCCCAGGCCCAAGCTCTGCAGTCCCCTCCCCGTGGCAGAGGGAGGACACGGTCTGTCCCTGGAGGGTGACATTAAGCACCGAGCTAATTCTGCCTCCGAGTGCTAACCCTGAGCCGTTATCACAATTACTCCCAGGGCCACTGGATGATACTTGGTAATTACGTGGCTCTTTCATCTGGGATCTCGGAGCACTTACTGATCAATTAATTACACTCTGCAGCAGGCTTTGGCCCCGGTGCCAGATGCAGATCAATAATCCCTCTCCTGAGATGAGGCTGGCTCTGGATGACACGGCCCTGCCAGCACAGCCCTCACCCAGCAGGACGCTGCCCAGGCTCTGGGGTGCCCAGGCTGCCCAGGGAAGGTGGGGGATGAGGGCATGGAAAGCTCAGGGGTGAGAATCAGAGAATTTCTGTTGGATAAGGCCTCTAAGGTCTTTGAGTCCAAGCCTTAACCAAGCTCGGGAGGGTCCTGAGCGCTGCCAGCTCTTCCCCACCCTCCAAAGCTTCGTTCCCCTGCTATTGGAGGCAGATGGGAGAAGGGAAGTGCCAACCGGCTCCTCCTGATCCTCACAGCCCCAGGACAAGCTGTTGACTTGGAGCTTTGGACACAACAGCATTGGGAGGAGCCCTGGCAGGAGCCAGGCCGTGAGCAGGGTCGTAAATCTCCTCCCAGAGGGGAGCCTGGCTACACCCAAGCCTGGATTTATAGGTATAAATAAGATGGAGAGCAGGAATTCCCCTCAGGGCACGCAGGAGTGGAAAATACGAGATTTCTCCTGCCAAAAACTCTTCAGGTTTTTCGCTGGTTACTGCAGGAGAAGAAAACTCACCGGGCTGGGGAGGTGCTGGAGGAGGGAAGGATCTGCAGGAGGCTTTGGTGGGAGGCTGGGAGGGCAGGAAGCTGCCAAAAGCTGCGGGTCCATGGCAGCCCCATCCCTCCTGGAGGCAGAGGAAGGGCGGGGTCGGGTGAGGACGGTGGCAGGGTCGAGGATTAAGCCCAGCTGGATTTGGGGGTTTCTGGGGTGTCAGGAGCCAGCCAAGGGCCGGCCACGCTGACAGCCTAGAGAGCTTCTCACCTCTCATTACAACGACCTTTTCCTCACAGGCTTGTCCTGTGTTGATCTAAATGACACGGCTGGGGAGAGTTATTGCTCTTATAAAAGATTTTCCATTGCATTTCCTTCCCCACTATCGACCCTCCAGAGATGCAGGAGTGGAAATGAAGGGTGTGGGGCTGTCCCTGGGCAGGGTGTCAGAGCCACCTCACAGCTTGGAGCAAAACTGCAGCGTTTGCAGCCCGTCCGTGCCAGAGAGCCGCAGGCTGCACTCTCCCTGTCCCAGCTCTCTGCTGAAAATCGCCAGTCGCAGGCGGAGAAATTCTGACCCCCCCCTCCTCCTCCTCCTCCTGCGGAGCCCCAGGGCTCAGCCGAGCTGCTCTCAGTCCTCTCCCGCTCGGCCAAAGAGCTGCGTCACTGCAGCCTGACATCCTCTGCCTCCTTCTCCTGGCTGCCCTCCGCGGTGTGTCCTCCCTGTGTCCCCCGGCTGGCAGAGCCGGGGCTCCCAGCCCCTCTTCCCGGTGCTGGTGGGGACGGTGGCACACGGGGAAAGGGGGCTGGGCTGGCGGCAGGACAGGTTTTGTCACCCTGGGGCAGTGGTCTGCACTCCTTGGCTGTCCTTCCTTCCTTCCAGGCAACCTCTCAGCCCAGATGGAGAGCGCCATACGGAGTTTTGTTTCCTTCCCAAAACACGCGACACATTTCCCTGCCTGTCTAACAAGGTGTCTGTGCCAGGCTGTGTGAGAGGCACAACCAGGGATCATCCACGTCCCTGAGCAGGGGCTGGGGGGGACACAGAGGAGCTCTGTCCCCCCCCACACCCCACATCCACCCACTCCTTGTCCCAGAGGAGGTTTGGGAGCTGAGGGCAGGCGTAGGACACAGCCAGGTTGGAAATTTTCGCTTCCACCTGGGGCTTGTGACAGAGAGCTGCTAAAAAAGCAGGGTTGCCCCTTTCCTGAGGATGGGGAGGGTTTTTACAAGGGTGTGCAGCGCTAGGGGAAGTGGGAATGGCTTGAAGCTGAAGGAGGATATGTTTAGATTAAATATTAGGGCGAAATGATTTTCTGTGGCTGCTCTGAAAGCCGTGGGTGAGGAGGTGGCTGCGAGGACGTCCGGGCATTGGGATGAAGCCGTGCCAGCAGAGGGATAGAGGGATGAGCCATCAGCTGGGATTTCTCCAGCGCTTAAAAGCCTCCTTCACATTCTGTGCCACAAAACACAGCCGTGATTTTTTGCTTTACAAGTGTGATTGCTTATAACAGCATGAAATTACAGCCAGAGCTGGTCAGCCTGGCAGCAGATAAGCTGGAGCTGGGAGCGTGGCACTGTGTCTGTGCACGGGGAGGGAGGGAGGGTGGCAGCCCCTGATGAGCCTCTCTGGGCTGTCCTGGTGGGAAGGCAGTGGGGAGCCCAGAGGAGATGGATGCTGCAGGGTCAGACCTGGTGGTGATGGAGTGTCAGAACCCAGGTCGTCCCTCTGGCTGCCCTGGGTGATCCAAGACCCTGGCAAGGAGTCCAGAGACAAGCCACGAGAGTTTGATTGGAATAATATTAATTTATCATGGGTGTAGATGTAGAATTTTGGGGTTTAATGGGGGTTCAAGAAGGCAAGATGGAGGAAGCTGGGTGTGCCCCTGTCCTTCTGCTTCTTCTTGTCCTCCATCTTCTGCTGTGGTGGTGGCACTTTTGGATTGGTTTAGCATAGAAGTACACTGTCTAACATAGGTGATTGGTATTTATCTGTAAACATGGAACACGGAATATTTGGTATAAAAAGTTATGAATATTTGGTATAAAAAGTTACAACTGCCCTTGGGTTGTCAGTCAGCCATGACCAGCACTGTAGCCAGCACCCAAGCCAGGTGAGAACAAAATGTACCAGATAAGAAGCCATGAACAACCTTGAGAACCTGAATCGGTGCATCTCAACTCTCTCTTCTGGCACAGGGCTTGGGAGAAAGAATTTCAACAAACATCTCAGGGGTTATCAGCCCAGAGAACTGAGAATGGAGGTGGGTGGGCAGAAAGGATTAGCTAAGGGGTTCAAATTGGGAATAAATCCACGTCTGCCCTGCCCAGGGCATCCTCAGCCTCTCATTTGGGAACTCCAGGTCTGAGCGCCCTGGGTGCCACTTCAGCTCTGCTCTGTCCAAGCTGCCTCTCTGCTCACAGCCCTGTCCCACACCTCCCTAAATCCTGTAATTCCTGGCGCTTTCCTCACTTTCATAAGCATTTTTATCACTCCCCATTTACTCATCACTGCTCTAATTCCATTTACGAGCTGTGGGTGTCAACCAGAGGTGGACCAGGGAAGGATTCCTGGCGGAACGAGCCTGTGTGTGCTGGCTGGGATCGATTTTACGGTGCAGGAGGCACTCAGCAGCAGCCCCTGCCTGTCCTCCTGCCATGCACAGCACTGTGGAAAATGCACTTATTCGCATATTAGACTGATTCTCTGAAGTTCAAGCCTTCCAGGTATTTCTGGTCCCTCCCAGTCTTGCCATCTGCTTTCATCCCACTGCCCCTGCGCCTCCCTGGCTCTGCTCTGCTTCCCGTGTTTGTCAGAGGGCAAATAAAGCAGCTGAGGGATGGCCCAGGGCTGGCAGTGCTGGGGGCTGGGAGCGTTTTCCTGGCGACTGCGCTCTGCCAGCCTGACCTTTCCAGGGAGCAGCCCTGCACTGCTGCACGCTGCTGTGCCTGTGCCACTGCAGCAGCACAGCCAGGAAAAGCCCATACCAGTGTCTGGATCAGTGCTCTGTGCCCAGAGAACATCGAGCATCATGGCGTGGCAGCAGAGGCCTTTGTGGGATTGTTGCTTTGGGAGGGCTAACCTGAAACAGAGGCTAGACAAAACTAGAGAATAAAGTTGGTATTTATTAAGAGGTCTCTAGGATCTACCCTGGGCATTGCAGAAGCAAGGCTGCACCTAGAGCGGGCTGAGAGTGGTTACAAAAATGGCTGATTGGTCATGAGATTTTACCATTTTATGAGTTTAGGTCTATTTGCATATTCGGGTCCAATTGTCCAATTACAGCCCCAGGCTGTGAGGTCCCATCCTTGTTCCACCCCTCAGTCCATCCTTGTTTGTGTTCCTGGCCTGAAAGTTGTCCTTGGTCTTCCAGCAGAAATGGATTTGTTTTGTCTAACTGCTCCATAGAGGGAGTTTAATATGGCACCTAATATGAGTCTACATCCCTAGGCAGCACAGAATCTGAAAATATAAAAGCTCAGGCATTGTGGGCAGTGCTGGTGGTTGGGACAGGGCTTGAGGCAGTGCTGCTCTAGGAAGCAGTCGGTGCCTCTGCCTCTTCCTCAGACCCTGGTGGCTCCCTGTGACTGATGGCTGAGTCTTTCACCCCGAACCAAGCTGACAGCTTCCAAAAATCCTATTGATGGATGATCTCATTAGCCAGGGGTGCACTGCGAGGGAGGGAGGGGAGCAGATGACTTATTGCCTTCACTGGGGGCTTTGCTGGCAGCCTGAGGACGGTTCATTCCCTCTTCCCCAAAGCCAGGGAAGCAGCAGGGGGGTTCCTCACTGCAACATGGCCTGAGGCACTGGAAACAGATGCCAGACAGAGATTGGGGTGCTCCTTGCTGGTCCCTGTCCTGCTGCAGCCCAGAGCAGAGATCCATTTCCAGCTCTCATGCCCAGAAGGAGCCAGTGAAACCACCCAAGGGAGTCACGGGGCTGGGAATGTGCCTGCAGGCAGGGAAGACACCTCAGTGTGCTGGAGAGCCATTTCCATGCTCACCACTCATGGTTAGTTCATCCCCATGTGCTCACAGCGTGGATATCCAACAGGGTGACGATCCAGCACAGGAGTGGGAGGGATTTTGATTTTTTTTTCAGGGATTGTGTTTGTTTTCCTGACAGGCTTCAAGGAATTCTGTGCAGCAATGTAGAGGATGAACAGGCTCTCCCCAGGGGTGCCTGGGTGCAGTTTTGGCAGGGGATCAGGGATACAGGGACTGAGTGGGGATGGGCTCTGCCCTTCAGCACTGCTGAAGATGCTGGGATGCTCTGGGGCTCACAGCCCAGGGGGACACAGTTTGGTTTACCCAAGTTTGTTTGCTCTTGAAATGAACAGTTAAAGGAGAATGAGAGTTTGGGCAGGGGAAGATTCCTGGCTGTATTAGAGGGAAGATTTGCAGTGCTGGCTGTGGGATCAAGGACTGCATCAGTATTGACTTGAGGTGTGGTGAGATTTCCTAACTCAGCACAAGGCTGTGCTGGACTCTGAGCCTCACAGAGCTCTGGGCAGCCACAGCCCCTGCCTTGCAGGAGTGTTTGGGGTCTTGATTCAGCAGTGTCTCCCCAATTCCCCCACTCCCAGAGGGGAAGGAGGCTCTGGCAGTGCAACCCACAGTCTCAATGTGCCATTGAGAAGTCCTCCTTCCATGGATGGTGCTCTCACCACCATCCGTGGACCAAAAACTTTTCATTTCTAAAAAAAGAAAAAAAAAGGGAAAAAAACCCAAAACACCAAGATCTAGAATGAAAAGCCTTCTAGACCACTCCTCCTCCATGCTGGTTGTGCATCAGGCACCAAGGTGGCATCTGAAACCAAACATTTGGCTGAGCAGGATCCCAGCTCCAGTCTCAGGGAGAGAGGGAGGGAGGGAGATGATTGGGGAAGGCTGGAGGAATAAAGATCCCCTATCCCCTCATCCTTCTGCTGCAGCTCTGCCCTGGCACTGCAGAAAGGCCTCACACTGGGCTTCAGGCAGAAAGAGCAGGTGATGGTTGTAAAGTCTCGTGTTGCTTGCAGGAATGAGTTATCCCAGGAAAAATGCAGGTTCTCTCCCCCTGTGGGCTCCTGAAGCTTTGATATGCTCCTTCTGCGAGTGAGAGAGCCACAGGGAATGTGGAATCAGCACCATTTTCCCCCTGGAGTTCTTCTTCAGGCTTCACTTGGTGTCATAATGATCCAATCAATCCCAGGAGGCTCCAAATAATTATTAATTAAGGCAATGATTGGGTGATTTGGCCGTCACTGCAGCTGTCTTTCACAGGGAGAGAGAAATGCCTGTTCCTTTCTTATTTTTCCCTAAAGCCTGACTCTGATGGCACGCGGCTGCTCTGCAGAACACAATGTAATAGCAGGGTGAGTCACAGCCAAGGATTTGTATTCAATATCGGTTCGGATTACATTAGCTTTGCCTAATGCCTGAGCAATAAAGTGCCTCTTCATTGTATAGCTGCAATTTATTTCGGTCCCTGGGTTGGTACAGAGCAAACATCCATCATGCAGCAACACGTGTGTGCCCTGCGAGGGGAGCAGGCTGGGGGATGCCGGCTCTGCCTCTCCTCCTGCTCCCGCCGGGAGCTCCTATTGCCATGGAATCCTGACGCGGTTCGGGTTGGAAGGGACTTCAAAGCCCATCTCGTCCCACCCCCTGCTTGGACAGGAGCGCTTTCCACGCTGCTCCAAGGCCTGTCCAGCCTCGTCTTGGATATTTCCAGGGATGGGGAATCATCCATTTGTTCAGCCAGGTGTCACAGCAGAGCCCAGCTGAGCATGGTGGTCTGTTCCTCCAGCAGGGTGTTCTCCTGGGTGCTTCGCTCCAGGAGCAGATCCCTGAATCCCCCAGGACAATCCCCAGGTCCTGGAGCAGCATTCCAGCCTCCTGCAATGTGCAGGCTGCAGCTGCTGCCTCTCAGAACCGGGCAAGGGATCTGGATCCACCCGAATCTCTGGGGGGACCCGAGCTGGTGGCGCTCTGGTCACATCCCTGCCTCACACGCCGCTCTCCCCCTCTGCCAGCCTCTCCCCGGTGCCTTTCCCACCCGTGCCGTTTGCCAATGCTTTGGCAGAGGAAGAGAGAAGCAGAAAAGCAGCGAAGGCTGCAGGAGCACAGCCCAGGCTCTGTTCTGAGCCGGCTGCAGCTGCTTGGCAGAGGCTCCGTGTGCTGGGCAGCTCAGCGCCGCCGGCACAGCCCAGGGCGAGGGCACAGCCAGGGTTGCTCTCATGAGTTTGCAGAGGTCTGGGAAAACGGAGCGTTCTCCTCAGCCGCCCTAAACGGGACCCAGCGATGATTCACGTGGGCAGCAGTGAGTAAGAGCCTTATCTTTATTTACTCGATGCTTTCGTGCCGGCGCTGTGGAAGACCTCGGAGGAGGAGGAGGGGCAGGTCCACGAGGAGCCTCCGTGAGAGGTGTGAGGAGGGGCTGAGCAAGTCACTGATGATTTATGAACTCTCCCGTGCAGGGCAGAGTTCCCTTTGTGCCTCGCTGAAGGAGGGAACCGGCCCCAGCCTCGCTCAGAGAAGCTGCCAGAGATTTTCTTTTTGCCGAGGAACGCCCCCGCATCTCCTCCTCCTCCTCCCGGGGGGCCGTGGGTGTCGCGTGGTCCCTTCCTGTTTGTCACCCGGCCAGGAAGAGGGAGCGGGGCCGCAAGGAGGGATCCGTGAGTATTCCCAGTCAGCTCTCTGCAGTGTCCCCAGCAGGAATGGACGGATCAAAAAGCCACCACCAAGCACGGACCTGCTGCTGTGCCACTCACCGGGAGGTGACAAAAAGTCCCACACCAAGTGGGAATGAAGGAAGAGGCTCCAGGGCTGTGCTGGGAGAGAGGAATGCCTCTGGAAAGGGGTCTTAGGGCTGAGTGATGCCACCACCATTAATTAAGTGGTGCAGCACCGATGGCAGCGCTCGCGGTGTCCCCGGGGCGTGGACACCGCCGGTGTTAGAGCTGTCCTGTCCCTGCACTGCTCGGGGCTGCCACACCACTGCTGACAGCGTCAGAGGGGACATCTGATGGCTGAGACCACCTCAGGCTCGCAGCTTGGCAGGGCTGGAGTGCCAGCTCCGGGCTCCGCAGCCACCGTGGGCACATGCCCAGCCTGGGATGAGGCTGCTGTGCTGGGACATCCACCTGCACCCTCTGCTTTCCCAGCTGCATTTCCCAGCAGTTCTTCCATGGCCTCTTTGGGACCATGTGCTGGTTTGAAACAAAACCAGTGAGAGACTCCAAGTCAGAAATGCAATTTAATAAGAGGAAAAGAAAAGAAGTAAAATAAAGTAATATAAAATAAATGCAATAGTACAAAAAAACCACTGACAGAGTCGGAATACCACCTGACACCCTGTTAGGGTGGTGGTAGTGGCAGTCCAGATGAAATGGTCTTGTCGAAGCAGTGATCCCGTAGAAAGCTCTGGCAGCTCTTGTCCTCTGCAAATCCAGTGGGTCAGGGCTCCCTGTGCTGTCCCAAATCCCAGATTCCATCCAGGTGGGAATGCTTGGCTCCTCCCCCTGGGCGGAGCATCTCCCCATGGGCTGATCTCATTCTCTGAGCCCTGCAGTGGCTCCTTGCTGGCCCATGAACCAGAGACAGCTCCCGCAGGGAGTTCCCCATGAGCCATGGGCACTGCTGGGCCATGGACAGGAGAGAAGGGAAACACTGCCCCAGCTGGTTCCAGCAGCTCCTGGGGATGGGGATAGAATACAGACTTTGGGCTCATCTTACATTTTAACCTAGGACAGACTGCTGCTGGATAATCCCGGAGCAGCACCTCCCCTGGGGTCTGGTGGCCCAGCCAGAGCCCTGCATTGTCACCCTCTTCCTTCCACATGCCAGGATGTGCAGGGGGCACAGCTATGGCAGCAGCTGTGGGAGAGCCACGAGGACTGAGCAGGGCAGGGGATTCCCTCAGTGCTTCCCAGGCTGCTGGGATGGGAATGGGGATCCCTGAGCCCTGATCTTCCCACAAACCCAGCGCTGCACCCATGGGGCTGATGCTAAACCCATCAGCACCCAGGAGCAAATGGCTCCATGCCAAAGGTGGTTCTCTGGGATTAAGAAACAGTTCCCATCCCACAAAGTTTGGGTAAAAAGGCCTGCTTTCTGGGACTGCTGGCGAGACTGTGTCCTGCGGGAGCAGGGGAGTCTGGATTCCTTGGTAAATCTACTGCCATCCAAGAAAAAACACATTTTAATCAAATCCAAGGCAATGCTGCGATCTAGACACAGGAAATATAGGCCATGCTCACAAACTGGGAGGCTGCGTCCCAGAAAACATCAAATGTGAAAATAATTTAGAGGCTGGAGGAGCAAAAGCAGCTCCAACAGGCGTTCTTGGGGCTCTGACACCCTCCAAGGCTGGAGCCAGTGGCCCCAGCACAGCCCTGGTGAGGTTTAGATAGTCCTGGCATGGTCCTAATACACCTGTGGGACCAAATATTCCATGCAGGGCTGGGAAATGTGTTTCAATAAAGAAGGGTTTGGCAAATAGGAGAGAGGAAATAAAAGAGGGAGGAAAATTCTTTGAGGACTGAAAAAAACACCACTGAAAGGCGAGGAGGGAGTGAGGCCCCTGAGGTTTAGCCAAAGGAGGATCCAGAGGTGCCTTGAATCTGCTCTGCAAAAATGTTCCTGGGATACAGCAAGCTCTGAAAGGGCCTTTTAATCCAGCAGGGAAAGCACAAGAGAGCCAACAACTGGAAGCCGGAGCCAGACACATTTAAATTAGAACAAAAGACACATTTCTAATAGTGAGGTAATTAACCACTGGAACGAATTATCAAGGGGAAGTGGTGCTTTCTCAGTCTCTTGAAGTTTTCAAATTAAGTCGGGATGTTTTTTCCCAGAAAAAGCTTCACTTGAGCAAAAAACAACTGGAGGAATTTACTGCCTGTGCTCAAACGTCAGCCCAGACCCTGCAGAACACTCTGGCCTCAAAATCAGCTTCTTGATAAAACTGGTGGAATTTTTAAAGGCAAACCCAAGTTCAAGTAATTGCCCTGGAGTGGGAAGAGACATTTCCCAGCATTTTCCTATTCCCAGTGAAGCCAGGACCGCTGCTCCTGCCACAAGCTGTGCTTTTACACCCGTCACCCTCGGGGCAATTCCTTTGCCCTTTGGTAAATGGTGCCTGTACAAAATCTGGAATTTGGAGAATGGTCTGGATGCACCCCCAGGGATCTGCTCTGGGTCATGGGGCTGCAGCTCCCTGGTGCAAAACTACCCTGGAAGCAGAGCCCTGTCTGAGCCGGGGCTCTCCTTGCAGGACACTACAAATATGTGCACAGATATAGATATATTTACATTTCTCTATTTACATTTCTATGGCACATTGACAGGCTGCCAGCAGTGGCAGGGTTGCAGTGGCCGTGCCTGGGGTGAGGTTGTCCCTGTGTGTTTGGTGTCAGACAGTTCGGCCCTTCCTGTGAGCTGGGGCTGAGCTGGGAAATCAATCACAGCTGTTCCACAGAGCTCTGGTCCTGTAATTACTCCGTGATTAAATAAAAACGTAATTCCTTCAACACCTCCGCACTCCTGCTTTATTGCAGGAGAGCCCACACAAGGAATTAATGTTTAAATAATGGCTTTTCCTCCCCAGGAGCACGCTCGGAGATAGGCAGGAATGTATTAACGCTCTGTCCCACGGATGGAAGGAGCAGCACCTTGCTGGGGGCCACAGAGGCGACAGTGCAGCATCCACTGGGATTTTCCCAGTGATCTTCATCTCCTTTTCTTCTGGGCACAGCCCAGAGCTCCCTTGGGCAGAGCCTGTGGATGCAGCCCCCCAAATCCCCACCCCAGCTGGCACGAGGAGCCTTCCTTGGCACGATGCCGGGGCCTGGAAGCTGCCTGGTAATTCCTGCAATTGGGATGGAAGTTTGGTGCCTGGAGGAGCACAGAGAATTCCAGCCACTGGCTTGCACTGATTTCTGAGCTGTCCATCTTTCCCTGTCGGCAGATGCCAGCTGGGACGTCAGTGCCTGGTGAAGAATTGTCTCTCCCTGCAAAGGGCGACGCGGTTTCAGCCTCTTTATTAAACCGAGCACAATCCTGTGCGCCAGCAGAGATGAAGAAAAGCTCCTGATAAGTGGGACTGGCCATTCCCTGAGTTCCCGGTCTCCTTGGTTACAGTACACCACACAAACGCTTTTCTGGAGAGCAGGCTGTGAGCAGAGAGTTTGAATCCCAGATCAGAGGGGTTCCCCCTCTCCCTGCCTCGTACCTGGTGCTGCTGAGAGGATGCTCAGCACAGCAGGGGGTGGGGAAGGGGCTCCTGCTGGTTTTGCAGAGGTGTCTGAGTGATGCAGTCGGAGCAGATCCGATGGGCTCGGTGCAATCCCAAATCCCAAAGCCCAAACAAGCTTCTCCCAGCTGTTAACAAAAGACTGAATGGAGGATGTGCTGCCTGCTGTAACTGGTGTGAGGATACGGGGACCAGTGTGGGGCTCAGAGAGCCTCAACCCCCACCCAGCACCTCCAAGGAAGCCCAGGAGGGTGCTGGTCCCATATCCAGGGACAGCTGGGTGCTGGTCCTATACACAGTGACAGGAAGGTGCTGGTCCCATACACAGTGGCAGCAGGGTGCTGGTCCCATATTCAGTGGCAGCAGGGTGCTGGTCCCATATGCAGTGACAGCAGGGTGCTGTTCCTATATCCAGTGACAGCAGGATGCTGGTCCTTTATACAGTGACAGCAGGGTGCTGATCCTATACACAGTGACAGCAGGGTGCTGGTCCTATATACAGTGACAGCAGGGTGCTGATCCTATATCCAGTGACAGCAGGGTGCTGGTCCCATCTCTAGAGCACAGCCAGGAGTGGTTTCAACACAAGCTTGTCACGCTGACCCCACACCTGTGCTGTGCCCATGTGCTGCAATGCCACCTCGCTGGTGTCACCCAGGGCACGGCAGTCCCAAGGGATCGCTGTCACCACAGCCAACCTGTGACAGCCATTAGTAACACGATCCCCTGGCTGGTCAGAGCCTCCTGTAGCTATGGTAATGGACTACCATAATTCACAATTACAATGTCAGATTTAAACCCAGGGCTTGTGCAAAAGGATAAAAATATCTCTTTGCTCGTGGGATCTTGGTATTATTTGCTTTGCTATATTGGAAGCTAAATGCTCTCATGAACATCAAGTGATTGTGCCGAGATTAAACACTTTTCTTCTGTTTATGCACGTTTCACCCTTTTATAGTTTTATTAAAACGCTGGCTGCACTCTCAATTAAGCAAAATCCTTCTGCAGTTGTAAGCACATTTCATAGGAATAAATAATTTAGTCTGAAGGGCGTTTTGGGCTCAAAACCACAACGCTGAGATATTGTGGGGTGCAGAGCTGGGGCAGGGGAGCGGGCACTGATATCTCACTGTGCTCCAGCAGGGATCAGGGACCTGAGCACGGAGCCCTCCAGGTGTGGCCCCCTCACACACCTGGTTTGCACCTCCATCCCATAACCCACAGGGGCAAATGGGGCTTGTGGCAGAGCCCACGCTCCCCTTCCTGCACCCATCACTCCTGTGTTGTCCTCAGCCACCCATCCCAGCAATGCCACTGTCACTTTCATGTGAGGAGCCCGAAGCCCCCTGCAAATATCAATGAATTAATCCCCCAAACTGCACAGCTTGGGCTCCGCCAAACTCGCAGCCGTCGTTTTCTCCGCATTTCGCATGGAAAAATCTGTCTGTTTTCTGCCATTTCTTAACCTCCAAATGTTGCTTTCTTGGCACTTTCCAGAAAGCACATGTTCAGGTTTCCAGCACGGAGTCCTGTTTCCCTGGATCCCTGCCCACGCTCCCCCAGCTCGGCTGAGCTTTCACGTCCTGGTGCTGGTCCTGGTGCCTGCCCGGGGCACCCCAGCACCGAACCCTGCTCCCCCTCCCTGGCACCTCTCCTGGGGGTGTTTGTACAGCACCAGGCAGACAAAATCCCTGTGAAATCCCTCCCACTGCTGCTGGGAAAGCAGGATGGCTCTATTCTTCGGGATGGCAGCTGACAAAGGCTGTGCTGCTGGAGAGTAATTAAAATGGACAGGTACCAAACCTTTGTCTGAAAACCCCCGAGACCTTGAGCTATTTCTGACACATCAGCAGAAAGTGGCAGCAGCGTGACAAGCTCAGGGTCACGCCTGGCTCTGAGGGGCCCTTCTCCCAAGGCACAGCCATGGTGCCCTGGCTACTCCAGCCATGAATATTCCTTAGGAAAAGCATTTTCAGCGGCACTGATTTGCCCCAGTTTGGGATTTTTTTTGCTGTAGGTGATGCCTGGGTGGGTTGGAGTCAGTGCCAGCCCAGAGCTCTGCAATGGGAATGCAAATAAGCCTCAGATCCAGGATTTGCTTTTGCTGGGTGGGTTTTATTCCTTTTAAAACCCTCTCTCTCTGCTCCAGGTACCCCAGTGGCAGCACGAGGCTCTGGGAGGGTTCCTGCTGCAGGAGCTCTCTCCCCAGCTGGTTTGCAATGTGCCACACGAGCACAAAGACCTTGCACTGTAATTAAGCTCTCACTGTTCTTTCAGGACTTTGATTCAGAGAAATTCATCACTCAGAAAGAGCAGCTTGGCTGGGAGCTGAGAGAAAAACAACACTTTTCCCCCAAAGCCACGGCCAATGTGTGCAGGTTTATGCCCAGCAGTGTCACTGCTTCCTCTTCATCATCCAGGTGAGCAAACGAGGACCCATCTCCTGCCCTCAGTCCTCTGATAAATTATTTAGCACCATCCAAATTACTGTGAATGTTCACTGGCTGTCCAGCTAAATGTAATTTGTATTAAGTTCATTTGGCAGCAATTTTCCTTAATGGCCAGGGTGGCCTTCTGTGGGTGTGTGGTAAAAGTGATCTCTTGGATACAGGTGGGAAAGGCCTGCGTGGGCCTGCACTCCAAAATAACAACCAAAAATTAATTATAGCCATTATCACAGCTCAAAAGTACATTCAGTGAAAGTGGAAAATAGAATGAGGATAATTATAGTGGTTTTTCCCTACTGTATCAGTCATTTGATGACATAGCAAGCTGCTCTACAAATATAGAATACATCAATAAAATACATCATACAGAACACAGAATGCATAATATATAATGTATTATATAACATACAATGTAATTATAAGATGTATCAATGTATAATATGTATCTACCATGTATTTATAGCTAAGTTTCTTTATAATATATATATGCCAAATATATTTTATATGTGATGTATAATATATTTATAATATATACATATATATTATATAATTAAATATATTTATATTATATATTCATGTACTATATGTTATAAAATATACTATATATTTTAATAATTATAAAAATATACATAAATATTTATATAAGTATATAAATTATATATAAAATATATAAAGATATATAAAATTATATATATAAATTATAAAAATATATAATATAAAATATTTATATATTTATATATTTATATAAATTGTACATAAATAATTATTAAATATGTAATTATAATAGTAAATATATATTATATTTTATATATTTATATAAATATATAAAATATATTTATAATCTATAATGCATATTCTGGACCTTTTGACTTGAGAGAGAGACCAGGAGCCACCCAGGGACACGCGGGGGTCCAGAGCAGGGCCAGCCCTGTCCCTTCTGCCCCCGGGCAGGTCCTAGCCTGGGCAGGTCCCTGCACAGCCCCACCACATCCCCCTTTGCCATGTGGATCTGAGCTTTTCCCTGCTCCCAGAGCAGCAGGATCAGTGCCAGCCAACATCGAGCCCAGCAGAGCTTCACCCCAGACACCGCAGCTCCTTCCTCTGACTCCTTGTCCCGACTTCAGGGATTTTTTTTCCCCCTCGGAGAGCGTGAGGCGCTGGCACGTGTGCGTGTGGGGTGGCTGATATTCCTGGATGATCCGGGATGCTCCGGGACGCTCCGGGCTCTGCCGGTGTTGCCGGGAGCCTCGCTGGAGCGCAGCACGCTCTTGTCACCGGCGCGGCAGGAGGGTGTGGGCTGGCTGGCACTGAGGCAGGAATCCCAGCGGGACTTCGAGAAGGATAAAGCTCAGCCTGATCAAAACGAGCCCCAGCCTGACAGATGGCCCTGAGCGAGGGGGAAAGGCGGGAGCTGGGCAGGGAGCTCGTCCTGCCTTCCTCCTGACAGCCTGGGATGGGTGGTGGGCAGTGAGGGGACACCCTGGGCAGGGGTAAGATCCTGGTTTTGATGGGGACAGGGGATTTAGTGTCACGTTCAGTGGTCCTGCACAGCACCAGACACAATTCCTGCTCTCCATCCACACAGGGATGAGGAAGGTGGCCAAGGCAGCACTGCTTTGCCAAATCTAGTCCATTTTCATTTTCCATCCATCTCTGCAGTGCCACGCCATGCCAAAGACTCAGCTCATCTCTCCACAGACCCATTTTCCCATTCCAAACCCATCTGGAAGTCACTGCTGGGGGTGGGCTTGGCCACTGCAGTGGGCAGGGCAGGGGGAGGCTGCCACGCCTGCTGAGCCGCCCCAAGGAAGAATAATTCCAATTCTATCTCCTTTTTGGAAGGGACACATTTAATGGCTCTGTGCACGGCAGCAATCAGGAATTAACTCACTGCATCCAAGTGCCGTGAAATTGAATCCTGTCAGCGCGGGCAGGAGCTGAACACGGTGCAGGAGAGGTGGGGATCCAAATCCCCATCCTTCTGCCAGAGCCACCAACCCATCAGGACATCCCTGGCTGCTCTGTCAGGCGAGGATGGGCAGCTCTGGGGGCTTCCCATCCCCCTGAGCAGAGTTAGGAGTCAAAGCCTTCACAGATACAGGGGCTGGGCAAAACAGCTTAATTGTTGGAAAAGAGGCTCACAGACACGGCTAACCACTGAGAAGTGCAGAAAATGGAGCTCCCTGATTGCTCTGAGAGCATTGGAGGAGGCCACAGAGCACCTCAGGCACGTGGTGGGATTCTTGGTGTGGTCTGGTGCAGGACCAGGGGTTGGATCAATGATCCCTGTGGGTCCCTTCCAAGTCAGGAATTCTGTGATGTCCTTGATGCTCAGCTCCTGCAAAGGAGCCGTGGTTCAGGGAGGTGATGGGGGAGACCAGGGAGGTGATGGGGAGACCAGGGAGGCCTCCAGCCCTGGTACCCACCTCAGCAGGGATTGGGAATTCCACCTGAGCCTGCCCAGCTCACACTGCCGCTGGATTCTCCATGAGAGATGGATGTGATGAGCTCTGCCAGCAGGAGAGCAGCCGGCCCTGGCTCCAGGAGTGCTGCAGGATGGCTCTGGACACTCAATCCTGAGTGATGGGCATCACGCAAAGCAGGAGCTCTTACAGAGATCACTCCTCTGAGGAAGGCTTTCCACAGGCACAGCCAGTAGAAGAACAGAGCACGCTTTAATTATGCTAATTAGAGACTTGGCAGCCTCGTTGCTTGATGCTTTTGCATTTGATGTGGAGATGTTTCCCTCTGCCAGGGCCTGCCCCTCCTGGAGGAGGGATTTGGGCACAGGGGTGCTGGGCTCCAGGGGTGCCACCCTCACATTCCTGCTGATCCCAGCTCCAAGGAGCACTCGGGTGAAGGATCCCAGCTGACTGGCAGCACTCTCCCTTCTCCAGGAGCCTCCACACCTCCCTCCCCACGGGCTCCATCCCTGCCAGCAGCACAGGGAAAAGCTCTTGTGCTGCTGGCAGGTGAACGTGCTAAAACACAGGGGCAAAAGGAATAACTCCTGTCCTCCCACTCCAGGCTATAAATGGCCGTGGTCCTGCTCCTGGCTGCCTCAGCCATCAGTTTTGTGTCTCCTGAGCACCCCGGGGGGAGCAGGGAAGCAGAGCTCTCCCTCCTTTGCTGTGCACACGCCGTATTTTCCACCGGCCAGAGCTGATGGATGGCTGGGTCTCACCATCCATGAGCTTTGCTCTCTGCCTGCTCCAAGGGCAAACAATTCTCTGGACTCAGCCTGAAACGCTCCAGGCCAAGCATCGTTTTGTCCTGGTTTGTCATTAAAGGATGTGCACAGCCATTCCAAGTGACAGAGCAATTTCCTTTGTGTCCTGCAAAGCAAAAGGAAAAGAAAGAAGTCAGCGTATTACACACAAATCTGCTTTTCTCCTGCAAGCTGAAAGAGGAACAGCTTAATTTCCAGCAAACCCAACGCTGTAGTAATTCCAAATCAAAGGCTTTGTGTCAAAAGAATCATTTTGCTACAGCCACAAATAATGAGCAACTTATGTCACGTTTGGAGATTAGATTAAAAACGAGCTGCAAAGCGACACCTCGGCCAGCAGCGGCTGTAGGTCAGACTTCAGAGGCCAAAGCTGGGGCAGCACTGGATTGCTGGTCCTGGGTGTCCCTCCTCAGGTGCCACTGGTGTCCCTCCCCTCAGGTGCCACCAGTTGGCTTGGGGCAGACCAGAGTCCCGAGGGCTGGAGCCCCTCTGCCAAGGAGCCAGGCTGGGGGAGCTGGGGGTGCTCACCTGGAGAAGGGAAGGCTCCAGGGAGAGCTTCCAGCACATTCCAGGACCTAAAGGGCTCTGGGTGAGCTCAAAAGGGACATGGGACAAGGGATGGAAGGACAGGACAAGGGGGAATGGCTTTGCACTGTGGGAGGGCAGGATTAGATGGGATATTGGGAGGGAATCCTTCCCTGTGAGGGTGCTGAGGCCCTGGCACAGATTTCCCAGAGGAACTGTGGCTGCCCCTGGATCCCTGGAAGTGCCCATGGCCAGGTTGGACAGGGCTTGGAGCAACCTGGGATAGTGGAAGATGTCCCTGCCCATGGCAGAGGGAGGAACAGGATGATTTTTAAGGTCCCTTCCCAACCAAACCCTTCTGTGATTCCCTGGCTCTATGAAATCCCTCTGGGGAGCAACACTCACTGCAAAGAGAAAAGCACTTGCCTTTTTTTTTTTTTAACCTCCCAGAAATAGCAGAATCATTAAAAAAAAGAGACCGATTTAAAACTAATTAGAGGCAATTTCTTCATCTGCTGCCTTCTCGCATGAGGCGCACGTCGCGAAAGGGACACGTGGGAGCACGGGGAATGTCACCCTGAGCGGAGCTGCCTCCTGCCAGCCCCGCGGAGCTGCCGGGACCCGGGAATTGCCGGGAATTGCTGACAGGCGGCCGAGCAAAGTGCTGATGTGAGCCCTTCATCCCCAGGCTCCTCATCCATCCCTGACAAGGAAAATGCTGCTCGCTGCAAGGCTTTGCTTTGTATCAGAAGTGAAGGTGAAGAATCCAGCAGTCAAAACAAAATGCTGAACAGGGCCCAACTGGCCTTTCAAGCTGCTGCTGCCCTGTGGCTGTGCCGGGGGGTCCCGGGAGATTGTGCAAATTGGTGCAAATTTCCCAGCCAAGCAAACAACTTGGAAATCCCTGATGGAGAGGATAAATGTGTGCATGGACCTACATCCTTTTGCCCTGAACCTCTGATCAAGGAATAAGTTTGGGTCTCTTCTAGGAAAGCAGGGTGAGGCTGAGAAAAGAGATTTTTGTGGGGGGACGTGCTCAGCTCTGCACTGCGCCACTTCCATGGACCTGCTCCCACCATGGGGAAAGGAATAACAAGAAGGGACCTGTGTGTCAAAGAAGCCAATATTTTATTGTGTAAAAACCAAGCAGACATTGAATAGAGCCCCTCACTGCCCCCACACCTCGTGCCTTGCATGCCTGGGATGTGCCCAGGCATCCCCCACAGGCTGGAGTCATGGAAGCACAGATGGATCCATCCTCAAATACCTGTGGAATTATAAAACTTCGGAGCTCTGCTGTTGCTGGGTGTCACACTGAGACCCAAGAGCACCCTCGAAGATCAGCTGATGTTTTGAGCAGTGCAATGTGGGATGAGACACCTGGGCTGCAGCTCTGGGTCACAAAGGAGGGGGTTGGTGTCCCTCCAGCTCCTCTCCTTTCCCAGGCCATGGCACGTCCTCAGCATCTGTGGCAGCCGCTGGGTTTTAATGAAAGCACCAACTCCCAAGTCAAACAACTGCAGGAGAACAGGAAAGTCCTTGTCCCCGCGGCTGGCCCTGAGCAAAGCTGGGAAACGGGGCAGGAGCATGAGGAAACCACAGTTATGTCCGAGTCAAAAAACTTTGTAGAACTCCATGACTTTTGAGGAGCCACTTGCAGCCTCTGCTCAGGTGAGGTGGTTCTGCAGGAGCAGGGAAGCCCTGTGCCCAACGTGGCTCCTCAGCGGGTCGGGGCCGGCTGCTGCTGCTGCTTGATCGAAACAAATCCTGCAGAAAGTGGGACGTTGCATTATGCAAATTTGCTTCCTGGAAAGAAATGTTTTATTAACACGCGCTCCCTTCGTGTGTTGGCTTAGTCAATTTGGTCACAGCTTGACATCCAATAAGTTACTCTAAAGGCAATGGTTTTACAAAATGTTTTTCTAATCTATTTTAAACACTTAATTACAGTTGTGGCGCATTCATTAGGGACTCTGCTTTCAAACCTGGATTGCAGCAATAAATCCTAATTCTCCAAGTGTCAGTTGCAATCCTGACACGGCATCCAAGTGGGTGTTGGAGGCTGTTGATGGCAGGAGCCCCATCTCCAGAGAGGGAGCCCCCAGCGATCAGCCTGAGCTGATTTCTAATCACCAAAAGAAACTTGGGCTCCTCAGAGGGAAGTGCTTGAGGGCCTTGTGGGGATGAGTCTGAGGGATGGCAGCTGAGGGATGCTGTTTTTGGGAAACCCCAGTGAATTCTGAGCTGGTGCTGTGGGCAGCTCTGGGCACCAGCAGTGTCCCCATTGCAACTCTGAAGCTGCAAAGGCAAGGGGGGACCAGTCCCGGTGCCACCCACCCCGAGGGACAACCCTGGCAGCCCTGGGATGCTCTGACACGCCGGGAGGAGCACGGGGACTCCTGCTGTCCCCAGGTACCCTGTCCCCACACACTCCCCGCCATCAGCACAGGCACCGAGGAAGGGCGGCCCCTCCGTGCCAGCATCCCAAACGCGTCCCCACAGCGCTGAGCGCAGTTACCTTTTAGTCTTTGCCCAGGTATTTCCTCATGATGCTGCTGACATCGTCCTCCTTCCCTTCGGCCTCGGCTCGGCGGCTCATCCCGCCGCCCTGCGGGCCGGCCCTGCCGCTGGAGCCCTCCCCGTCCCCTCTGGGCGCCTGCGGCCGGCGCTTGATGCTGTCGGCGCTCCGGGAGGAGAGGTGTGAGCCGGAGGATGAGGAGGAGTCAGACAGCTCCCCGGGCTCTTCCCGGGCCGCCGGGCTGCCCCTGGCCGTGCCCTTGCTCTCCGAGGGCTCCGCAGTGCCCGCTATGGCCTCGTCCTCGAAGCGCACGGTGAGGTCCCTGCGGTCCCTGCGGGGCCTGGCCAGGCTGCTGGCCGAGCGGGACTTGCGGATGGCCGGCAGGAAATCATCGAAGTCGACCTTGGTTCTCTTCTCGTAGTTGAGGGTGGGGATTCGCCAGCTGAAGGGGTCGCTGCCCTTCCCCTCACCCAGGGAGCTCAGGAATCCCTCCGGCTCCTTGCCCAGCTCCACATCCTCCAGCGAGGGCTCCAGGCAGCTCCTCCAGGAGCTCAGCCGCGGCACCTCCATGCCGGCAGCCGGGGAGCTCGGCCGGCGGCCGGAGCCGTCGAGGCTCGGCAGGAGCGAGTCGTAGGAGCCGAATTTCGACGCCTTTTTCAGCGCCGGGGAACGCGGGCGCTCGGCCGGCTCCGAGGCCATGCTCCGCAGGCTGGAGGAGCGTGTGAGGCTGGCACCTGCTCCCTGCCCTTCCCCTGCCGGATCCCCCTCCAGCCTCCCCGGGGGCTCCTCGGCCGCTGGCACCGCCCTGGAGCGGCGCAGGGCGGCGGCGCCGGTGGTGCGGTAAATGGGGAGCGGAGAGGTGTCCCCCAGCGCCGGCAGCTCCGCTCCCCGCTGCCTCCGCAGCTCCTCCACGTACTCGGAGAGGGCGGCAGAGCTGGGCACCGGCCCCGAGGCCACCGAGACCGGCGCCGAGGCCACCGAGAGCCTCCTCCTGCTGGGCACCGGCGGGGACACCGCGCTGGGGACCCTCCCGTCCGCAGCCGGGGAGCTGCCCCGCCGCAGCAGCGATGGGGATGTCTCTCCTATCCTATCCACGGGTTTCTTTGGGCTTTCCAACTCCTCTTCTTCTGCCAGAGGTTTTCCAAAGTCCCGTCTTCTTGTCCCCAGCAGGGGACTGGCCTCGCCGGGCCGGGCGGCGCTCCGGGAGGACAGCGGCCGGCTCAGAGCGGGCTCCTTGGTGTCTCTGCTCGCCCTGAACAACAGAAATTCGTGTTAGTTTGGACTCTGCGATTGCCAGCGGCCGGGACGTCATTCAGCAAGGACAAGGCCGAGCAGTGAAAAGCTGGCACTGCCATGGGAGTCTCGGGATAAACTCACTGCTGCAGCCAGCAGTTGGGCAATGCCCAAGGATTTTATCTTAAATAAGCCCAGGTCAGCCAGCCTGAATAATTCCTTGTGTAGAGCGTGTGGTGTGACCGGCTTCAGCACTGCCAAGCCAGCACTTACCTCCAAATATCCTTTTTCTTGACAGATTACAGCAATATGTAGGATTTATTTTATTTCTGTCAAAGCCAAAGATTATTCACTAAAATTTTATGAAACCAGCTCACCGCGCACCCCCGACACGTCTCGATGTTATTGCTGGGCATGTTTCACCCAGGCTGCTGCTCAAACAGCTCTGAACTGCAGGAGCCCTGCAACACCTGGGAGCGAGGGGGGATGGCCAGACAGGACCACATCCCAGAAAAGGGCTGGTGTAGGAAGGGGAAAAAAAGGGCAGAAATAAAGGGGAAAATATATCAGTTGAAAAAAACTCATATTATTGGGCAAACTGCACCATGGTTGGAGCTGAGGGGCTGGAAGGAGCATCCTCTGCTGTTAAACCTTTCCTGGCACCAGCATCCCTGGCTGCTTCCACCAAAGTTTCAGAAAACTTTTGAAATTTTGGGATGGGATCCACCTCTGCTCAGCCCTGAGGACCCACACCAGGTGTCCCTGTCCCTGTCCAGCTGAGGCACAGAGATGGGGGCACTGCTGTCACCAGTGGGTTTGGGGTCACTGGTGTCACTAAGCCCCTGATGGGACACTTTTTGACCCCCTCCAAGCACCTACATTTCCATCCTCTCTGCTGTCCCCACTCCCAGGTGGGGACATCACTGCTCAGCCGAGGGAACCCAGGACTGGCCTGACAGGGAAATCTGCTGGGATGTGAATTTGGGTTTAAAAAAAGGAGGAAAGAAAAAGAGGGAACAGGGCAGAGCAAAGCAGCAGAACCCAAGCCACAAACCCATCTCGGGGAGGGAGCAGCGCTCAAGTTGTTCGTGGCCCTGACGAAGCTTCCTGCCCTGGGAATGCCGCTGTTGCCATGGGAATGGGGTGGGGTGAGATAATCCCGGCAGGACGCTCGGACCAGGCTCTGCTGACCCGTGAAATAATTTACATGCCGAGCTGGGCTGAAGACAAACTCCAGAGTGCAGAAGGGAAGGGGCAGTGGAGCAGCTCCAGCCTCCTGGCACCCCCTGGCACAGCGCAGGGCACAGAGGTGCCCCCCTGTCCTGGCACCCACCGCCTTTCCCTGCTCATTAAACCAGCCTAAATCATTTGATTATTCAGCACAAAAGGAATTAACCAGAGATTTCATCTCCTGAATCACTGCACCCTTCAGGGCCATCCCGTGCTGACGCTGCCCAAGCACCGCTGCTGATGAATAGTTTGTGATGTTTCAGTAATGCTGGATTTTAGGATCCTGAATTGCATCTTACTTAAATGGCTGGTGTAATCCTTCGGTGAGGTTTTGTACAGAAATTGCTCCATTCATTCTGCACGTTTCCAAATAATATTGTAACCTGTGTGCTGCATGAATGGCTTTCATAAATTAAACACCGGCATCGGGGTTTTTATTTGGGTTTTAAGGCTGAGATAAAAGTGAGTGGAGAGGTGAGAACCACTAATGGGCTGTGAACAAGGACTGAACACGCTGTATTTATTGTCGTGTTCAGCATGACAGACAGCTGCTGCTTTTATGAAAATCCTCGGAGTCTGAAGTGCAGTGAAAGCTGCAAAGGTGGGATTGTTCCAGCTGCCATGGCTGGCAAGGACCACACAGCCCCGGGGTCCATGCAGGGCCCTCACACCCTCCATGCCCTGGTTTCCAGCCAAAGGCCAAGAATGCCCCATCCATCCTTCTCTCCCCCAACAGTTCCCAATTTCTGCACGCATTAAACTTCCAAGGCAGGGTTGGGTGGGATATTGGGAAGGAATTCTTCTCAGTGAGAGTGCTGAGGCCCTGGCACAGGGTGCCCAGAGAAGCTGTGGCTGCCCCTGGATCCCTGGAAGTGCCCAAGATCAGCTTGGACAGAGCTCAGAGCAATCTGGGATAGTGGAAGATGTCCCTGCCCATGGCAGGGGAGTGGGACTGGATGATTTTGAAGTTTCCTTCCCACCCCAACCATTCCATGATTTGTTTCTTTAACTGTTCCCTTATTCCTATCAAAATCCCCTCCAAAATCATGGCTCATCCTCATTCCTCATCCTCATCCTCCTCACAAGGCAGGACACAAGAGTGAGACAGTCACGCCTCATCCTGCAGCACCCTCTGCTCATCCATCAGTCCCTGGAGAAGGGCTGATGTGCCAGCACGAATTCCCAGGGCTTGGAATGACCCCAGGGAGTCACAGGCAGCCCCAGAGGAAGGTGATGCTGCAGGAGGAAGGACCACGAGCCCCTCCAGCCCTGAGCAGAGCCCTGCTCCTCCATCACCCCCAGGGAAGATGATTTTCCCAGCAAAAAGCAAAAGATGCCGAGCCCGGGAGGCGCCTGGAAGCCAAGGGAGCTCTGCAATCTGCCATTCACACCAAACCAAATGACATACAACAATAATTAGTGAAGATTACACAGCAATTAGCATGATTACAATTATACCAGTTGAAACCATTTATACAATAAAATCCGCACATGCATTGCAACACATGACCAGGGCCGAAAGTGTGGCTGGGATGCTTTTCCTGGGAGCTCATAAATAAAGCCAAGACAGCTCCACTTCAGGGAGGGAAGAGACACTGGCCTCATTTCTGTCAGGAGAGGATTTTCTTGTCACACCCTCATCTACACAAGAGCTCCCAGTTCCCCACGTAATGATTTGCTTTTGACACAATCCTGGTTAAAAATAAACGTGTCGGATCCCCGGCAGCCTCGGGACCAGGGATCTTGGTTTTGTGAACCGAGGTGGGAGGGGAATTTCTGTCAGGGGTGATCCCAGGGTGATGCCAGGGCTGTGGATGCCACAATCCCGTGGGATGCAGGATGGAGAGGCAGAGCCTGGGCTGTGGATCCACTCCCTGACTGCACCTCTGGATAACTCCCCTCATCACAGCACAACCCTGACCTGCCTGGAAAGGGGCAGAATAAATATACAATCTTTTAAATTGGCTTCTTAATAAAAAAAAAAATCATATTTATTCCAACCCTGCGCTGTGTCATATTTATGGAGGCTTAGCTCTGCTGGCCAGCGTTTTGTACAGGCATTTAAATGGCAGAGAATTAAAGGAAACGTTAATCAAAGCTCTCCCTCCTGTAAGCACATGGGTGATAAGAGCTCCTCGCTCTCCTCTGGCTCTTGGCAGCTGTTTGTTCAGCAAACACCCCAGATGTGGTGCTGAGCAGCCAACACGAGCAAGACTCGTTTTTCATTACTGGGAGCTTGTGTAAGACAAAGGAATCTTAATAAGGAAGAGCTCGTTTCCCTGATCTCATTTTTATTACCTGCACTCTCGTCTCCTGTTTGTTTGCATTTCATCCCCTCCTCGCTCTATTTCCATCTTAGATGAGCTGCAGCCAAACTCAGCTCCCACACCAGCATTTGCAATTTGCCCCTTCACGAGCCCCAGGACAGAGGGTGATGGTCACACTGTGGCCAGGGCTCAGGGCAATTCCCTTTTAACAAAGGCCACAGGCAGCCCAGCAAATCCCAAAATCACTGAGGTTGGAAAGGAATCCAGGAGCACTGAGTGCAACCTGTGACAAATCCCCACCTTGTCACCCAATACAGAGCACTGCCACCTTCCTTGGACACTTCCAGGGATGGGGATTCCAAACCTCTCTGGGCAACCCTTTCCAAGACCTGACCACCCTTTCCATGAGGAAATTCCTCCCAACGTCGAACCTGAACGCCTGCATATCTTTTACTACAAACCCAAGGTGTTTCAGCTCAGAAATCAGATATCAGCCACAATGCTGTTTTTCTGTCCTTCATTAATGATCAGAATTGGGTCATTTGGAGCAAAGCCTCCTCAGCAGCAATTAGGAAGGACTTTATTTATTGTGCAGGGTCCCAGTGAGCTCAGCCAACTTCTCTCAGGGCTCTCACTCATCCCTGGTCTGGGGAAGGTGTCCCTGCCCATGGAATGAGATGATCTTTAAGGTCCCTTCCAACCCAAACCATTCCAGGACTCTGTGACCTCCCCACAGGTCTCTGCCCTGCCTGACTGCACTCAAACTCTGCCTTGTACCTCCCCGAGCTGCTCCAGCTCACCCAGGGTGTTTCCTGCCAGGGAACTGCTCTTCAGAACTTCATTTCTGACAATGGTGACTCTCCTGTACAGGGCAGGTGGGGGCTGTGGGGACAGAGCTCGCCAGAATTGGAGCAGAGAGATAATTTCTCATGTCTGCAGTGGAACTGTGCTCCACAATCCTGACAAAGTCTGTCACCTTGGAGCATCTACCCACACCTGCAGGGAGCAGGTGGGAGCTGCAGTGAGCTGTGCCCAGCCTCAGCCTGGCACCTGCCCTGGTTATGGGGAGAAAAACTGGGAAAATAGTGATGCATGTCCTGAGACACCATCCCTGGGAAAGCAGAGGGGTGGGGAGACCCTGAGGGGCACTGCCAGCCCTGCCCACCCTGATTTTGGATGGTTGGCACCTTTTCCACCTTCCCTAAAGGGGGATGATTCTCTCTGGAGCCCACTCTACTCCCTGCTCCAAATTTCCATCCCTGCTCCATCTCTGCCCTCACAGACCTCCTCTGTCCTCACCACCTCCCTCCACAATGCAGCCCCAGACCCTGATTTACAGAGCTTTTCCAAACTCAACCCATCTGATTGTTTCACACACAAAACACAAAGAACCAGTTTCTCTGTGATCCGGAAATGAGTTTTTTTCCCTGGACTGGGTGGTGCCTCTGTTGGGCACCAATTCAGGATGAGCACCTGTGCACCCACAGAGCAAAGCAGGGACATTTGGGATGTGCAGCTGCTTGGGCCCCTCTCCAGCTCTCTCCCAGCCCATCAGCATCACCATCAAAAATTAACATATTTGATATTAGAACGGTAGAAATGCATCCCTCTCCCTCAGCAGCGAGCATATGGCATACAAATCCTCAAATGGGCTGCATTGCCTCTTTAAATTATCTCCAGAGAATACATCAAGGGATATTTTCCTGCTTGAAGCGTGTTTTTGATGTGGCGACTTTCATCTGGTGTTTCACTGATCGTGGCGTGGCAGCGACCGCCTTCCCCGATTTGATGTTTTGACCTTAAACACCACAGGTTCCACTAAACTCCTCTCTGTACGTCCCAACAGAGCCCCGAGGAAGCCCCCAAATCTCAGCACCCCCCAGGACACCCAGGACGGGTTTGGGGTCCCTTACCTGAGGCTCTGGGTGCTGCGGCTGCCGATGGACGGTGCTGAGATGCTCCCGGCCACGCTGGCGCTGGCCAGGGATGTCCAGCCCGTGGAGGAACTCTGCCAGGATTTCACACTCTCTGCAGGCTCCAGGCTGAGCACGGAGCCAACGCTGGAGCAGGCATCCCTGAGGGGACAGGAGAGACCTGTCAGCTCTGCAGGTGCAGGCAGGAGGGGGTCGTGGGTCACTGTGGTGGTGACAGGGAGCAGGGAGCCCTCACACCTGCACCCCAGCAGCTCCAGCTGGTGGGCTCTGCTCAGGCTGGTTTGTGGCACCAGCACAGAGACAAGAAACCTTTCCAGGCAGCCCGGCCCTTGTGCCATTGCTGCTGCCATTCATTATTTCCTCAAATATTTCCTGTAGGCCTTGGGCAGGAAAACCCTGCACTGCCTGCTGTGCCTGGGGCTGGAGCTGACAGAGCCAGGGTGACCCCAGGCACCCCACAGAGCCCTACAGACCCCAGGACTTCCCCAGGGTTGGAACTGCAGTGACAGAGCCAGGGTGACCCTGGGTACCCCACAGAGCCCTACAGACCCCAGGACTTCCCCAGGGCTGGAACCGCAGTGACAGAGCTGCTGTCACCCTGGGTACCCCACTGGACTCTGTGCACCCCTGGGCTACCCCAGCCCAGCCACCAGGACCCCCCAGACCAGGTGTAGTGGATGAAATCCTTTAGGATCTCAGTTTTCCTTCAAAGCCACGGATCATCTCTCAAAGCACAGCCCAGAGGAGTGGAAGCATCCCTTGGGATAAGAGCCAGAGCTCCCAGGGAACGGGAATGGGTCTGTGGGCGTGGGGCACACAACACCAGCACATCTGGATGCACATCTGGGTGCCAGTGTGAGCCCTGTCCGTGCAGCTGTGGCAAACAGCGCTTTGTGACCCCTCAGTGCAGCAGCTGGTGGCCCGTGAGCTGTGGCAGAGGCAGGGACAGGCTCTGTCCCCTGGCATCACTCACGTGTCCCTCCTGGAGCACAGCGACTCCCGCGCCGTCCGCACGCTGCAAGGACAGAGCAGAGGGTCAGCGATGGTTTGTGGGGACCCCAAACCCACCACGGGCTGCAAAACTGCCCAGAGCTGCTGTGGCCAGGGCAGGGCTGAGCCGGGGAACGCTCCCAAAACAGCCACAGGGAGCAGGGCTGGGGACCCCTCCCTGCTCCCCGCACGGGTCAGGCCTGGCTGCAAACGGGAGCCCGGGGCAAAAGGAGGGAGCAGAACACACCAGCACGGGGCTGCTCCCGGCACAGCTGCTGTTCCTGCCGGGAAACACTTCTCACCTCCACTGATGCATCAGCTGCATCGGAAATCACTCCTCTTTTGGGAAGCAGTGAGTGTCTAAGCTCACGGTTTCTATCTCACCCTTCCCTGGTTTAATCACCACACAGAGCAAGTGGTGACAAGCACACCTCAGATTTTTCTTTCTTTTTTTTCTTTTCTTTTAAACTCATTTATCTGTTTTGTCTCCATTTGTCATGATGCCCCTTTAGCTGCGTGGCAGAGGGGAAAATTGAAGGGCTTTAGAAATAACACCTGAAAAATGCGCTGGAATTCTTTCCTCTTTTTTTTTTTCTCCCCTAGTAAAACCCTCTACCCAATCACCCAGTTTCACTGGCTCCTCCAGCTCCTGGGGATGATCAAAGCAGGATTTTCACTCCACAAACCCAGCGCTGGGGCACCAACAAACTGCTGCCAGGAACCTGCTGTACAAACGGGGCTATTCCCACTTTTTTTGCTCACTTTAATCTGGGCCACACAGGATGACCTCAAGGGTGACACTTTCCGCAAAACCTTCCATTAACACCAAGATTTTGCTCAAACACGTGAGGATGAGGAGATGAAACTACCCTGGCACTGCCCAGCGCTGTCTTTTCCCCTCACAGAGCAGCTGAGCCCTCCCAGCCCCTCCCAGCGGCCGTTCCTCACCTGTCAGCGTCGCTGTCATCGCTGTCACGCAGCCCCTCCAGGGCCACCTGCAGGTCTGCGATGCGGCGGATGGAGGTGCCCAGGTCAGCCTGCAGCACCTGCCTCACCTCTGCCAGCTCTGCCAGCTGCTGTTCCTGCACAGGGGGCACCAGGTGAGGGCCAGCACCTGACACGGCACCTGAGCTGCCACTGGGGCGGCTGCTGAGCCATCCCACCCTCGCCCCAGTGCTCCCAGTGCCTGTTGGGGTTGCCTGCACCGTGCCCTGTGGCTCCTGTGAACGTGAACTGCATCTTCCAGGAGCTTACAGGGGCTCCAAGAGAGATGGGGAGGAGTTTTGGGTAAGGGCATGGAGTGACAGGACACAGGGAATGACAGGACACAGGGAATGACTGCCCACTGCCAGAGGACAAGGAGAGATGGGAAATCAGGAAGAAATTCTTCCCTGTGAGGGTGCTGAGGCCCTGGCACAGGGTGCCCAGAGAAGCTGTGGCTGCTCCATCCCTGGAAGTGCCCAAGGCCAGGTTGGACAGAGCTCAGAGCAACCTGGGATAGTGAAAAGTGTCCCTGCCCATGACAGGATGAGCTTTGAGGTCCCTGCAACCCAAACCACCCCAGGATTTACAATCTGACACAGCTCCACGGAGCCAGCCTCTCCCACCTTGCACACCGAGGACACCAACTTGGCCCTGCGCCCATGTTCACCACATTCCAACCCCTTCCAGCTGGGAAGGAACCCTTCCTGCTGTTCCTAAGCCATCACGGGGCAGAGAGGAGGGGGCAGCAGACCCACGGTGATTGAAGCTGCCAGCTGTGAAATCGCCGTGGC
Organism: Acrocephalus scirpaceus scirpaceus; assembly: GCA_910950805.1. Lineage (NCBI taxonomy): Eukaryota > Metazoa > Chordata > Aves > Passeriformes > Sylviidae > Acrocephalus > Acrocephalus scirpaceus. The sequence continues at coordinate 9,285,232 of OU383788.1, forward strand.
GGCGGTGACGAGGTGAGGGATGATTTGAGACAGGCCACGGCACAGGAGCTGGCACGCTGTCACAGTAAATAATGGGAGGCCTGGAATCACTGGGCACAGGGGCCCCAGGGGAAGAGCATCTCAGTTCATCAAAACATGGAGAGGAACAGCCCCGTTTGGGTCGCTCGGTGTCACGGCAGCTCCTGGGGATGCGCTGGTATTGGTGAAAACCTCAGTGCTGCCGAGGAGTTTCCTGAAACTTGGTGTTCCCAAGCCCTTCACTTCCCTCCTGGCTCGGGCAGAAGGTGGAAAGGAGCTGGTTTTGTTTCATCAAAGACCTCGGGAGCTCAGAACAGGGCACACAGTGAAACACCAGCCCCAGAGAGGAGAAAAGAGCCCCAAGCTCCGGGTGCCTACGTGCCTGTGTTCAGCTCTGTGGGACTGCAGTGAAACCGCTGCCTGATAAAGAGCTGAGCCCTTCCACAGGCTGATAAGAGCCTCTCTTGACCCAGCTCCTCGTCTGCAGGCTCTGACACAAATTAAATACAGTTCAGTGGCTGCATTGAAGTCCACTCCTCTGTTCTGCTGTTGTTGACAGGGATGGGCAGGGAGGCACTGAACAGTAACCCCCTACCAGCACCCCAAACCTGCTTCCTCTGGCCTCTTGCACAGAAATCCCCTGGGATGGCTGTGGGAGCAGCAAACAGAACATCCTGGGGGCTGAAGGGGTCCCCTGGCTGATGGGGTCCCCCCTGACCTCGCTACCTTCTGCACGACCCTGGGAATGCTGAGAGGAAAGGGGATCATCCCAGGTGATGCTGCTGAGCTGGGGCTCCACCTGCCACCCCCAGGACATCCCTGGGCACCCACACTTTGTGTCACCCACACTTTGTGGCACCCACACTGGTGGGGGAGACCTGCAGGGCACCAGAGTGACACTGGGAACTGTCTGGGGACACTCTGGGGTCCCCTGCCCACAGGCACCCGAGGGGTAATTCAAACGTAAGCCAGAAAATAGAGCTGACACCGCTCAACCCCACATCCCAGCTGTCCCAAATCTCATCCACGGAGACACCTCATGTTTTTCTCCACACCCTGCAATTGTCTCAAGGAAAGGAATAATTTTGCCAATACGATTCAATTTCAGATGGAAAAACGCTGTCTGCATAACACAAACTGACAAGGCCCCTCCCAGCACCAGCCCCTGGCACCCAGGGAGCTGTTGGACACCTTTGACACATGTTGTTTCTATCTAAATGTAAATGCAAGGAGCTTTTCTCTTTTCACACAGTCCCTGGGCTGAGAACTGACACCCTCACACTGGGCAGAGCTGGATTTTTGTTTCCTCTGAGCAGAAAAAGGGCAGAAATAAAGGGGAAAATGTATCAGTTGAAAAAACTCATATTATTGGGCAAACTGCACCACGGCTGGAGCTGAGGGGCTGGAAGGAGCATCCTCTGCTGTTAAACCCCGCTTGGCACCAGCATCTCTGGCTGCTTCCACCAAACCAGACACGCACAGCAGGACCAGCCTGACCAGCTCAGAACCTCTGGCTGATGTATATTTTATCACCAATAAATAAAATATACGTTCTGCCTGGCTCTGAATACATTTCCAAACTGGATTCTCCCCTTCACACTGGGGGAGAGATTGCCCCAGAGCAAAGGGCTGGCTCTGCTGGTGGGTCAGAAACCACGACTTGAGAAGGCTGAGGTTGATTCCTGCTGACAGGGAGCCTGGATTAAAGGTTTCCCCCAGACAAGGGGACAGGAGCTCACTCAGTGATGGCTGGCACTCAGCAAACCCACAGGGAGCTGCTCTCAGCTGGACTCCTGCCTTCCCCAGGAGCTCCCAGGGAAGAGATTCTGCAAATCCCTCCTGGGAGGAGATTTCTAAACCTTCTTTTTCTTAAGAGGCTTTTTTATTTTTTTTCCCTCCAACTAATTTCATCTCAGAATTATTTGAAGGGAAGTTAAAAGGAGATAAACAAAACCAGCACTGAAATGATCCGTGGGACTCCAAAGGATTCCCAGGCCGGCACCGCGGAGCATCCAGCGCCACGTCCTTGTCACCACCTTGTATTTTTGTTTGTGGCTCTGCTGTGACAACACCGCCTTTGCTCGCTCCCATCCACCTCAAGTGAAGTGCAATCTAATTAGTCCAATTTGGATCACTTTTCCTCGAGTAACTTCGCGCTGCACCTGCAGAATTCATCCATCATTATTATTATTTTTAATTAAGCCGTTAACTCGCGGGGTTTTCGGAAAGTTTGAAGTGACAAAATTTGGGCAGTTGAAGGCTCCAGCGAGATGGGGCGAGCAGCGTGTAATTGGTGTTGTGAGCGCTGATGGATTCCTGAGGAATTTACTCTTTTAATGGCAAGGCAGGATCACAACAGCCCTAATTAGCTCGCAGGCAGCCGAGCTCTCACTCCTGGCTCCTCCATCACCCACCCTCACCTCTGAGGACCGAATGCCTTTGATGATAATTGTCGCTACACTTCCTCAAAGACACCCGCTCTTGAAGGGAAGAGCAGCTGGAAAGGCCCAGGAGCGGGCGGGGATGGGGACACGAGAGCTGCGGAGACATCAGAGGGTTTGCTGGGACCCTGCTGGGAGCCTGGGTGGGAGCGTGGCATTCCCGGCTGGAGGCACAAACAGCTCCCACTGAGCTTCTCCAGTTCACTGGAAGCACGAAAAAAAAACAAAAAAAAACCCCCAAAAAACAAAAAAAAACCCCCAAAAAAACAAAAAAAAAAAAAAAAAAAAAAAAAAACCCACACCACAAAAAAAAAAAACAAAACCCACCAAAAAACAACAAAAAACCCCCAAAAAACCCCCCAAAAAACCCCACCAAAACCAAAAAACCAAACCCACAAACAAACAAAACCAAAATCCACCAAGAAAAAACAAAAAAACCAAACCAACCAACCAAACAACCAACCAAACAAAAACCCAAACAAACAAAAAAAAACAAACAAAAAACCCCCAAAAAACCCTAACAAAACCTTTAAAGTTTGCAAATGAGCAAAAATCCCTAATCCCTGAGTCCAGGTTGTGCTGAGTTACACAACGTGGCCATAGCAGGGCTGGGGCACAAAGATCTGCCAGCAAAAAAAGACAGGGAAAAAAAAGGTTATTTACACTGAAATTCTCACCAAAAAAAACTTGTGAAGAGTATCTTCACACCTGTACTTCAGTTTTGTGTAAAATTAGTTAATTATTGTGCTGATGAATTTCACAGCTTGGTTAAAGAAGCCTGGTTTCAGGATAGCACCCGCCAGCCCCCGCGGTGTGCTGGGGGGGTCAGTGGAGCTGTGCTGGGTACAGAGGGGCAGAAGCAGACCCAGAAAATCCCTGGGTTGTGTCTCAGGCTTCATCCCAGCTGGATCAGCCTCAGTTTTTCCCTATTCCATCAAAGAGGCACCTGGCTCTCCAGGAGAAGAGACCTGAGGAGCTCCTGCCCATGGCTGGACCCCATTCCAGAGTTTTCATCCCAGAGCCCTCATCCAGATGCTTGAATTCTCCCAGGAAATCCCAGCTGTGCAGGCAGTTCAGCCAGCAGCAGCACAGCCAGCACATCCTTCCCTAAGAGCAGCCTCGGGAGGGAAATCCTGGACAGTGCCTTGTCCCAGACACTGAGACAGCCACTCATTGTCCCACATCCCTGCTCCCAGCCCCTGCTCCATCCTTCCCAGCTCTGCTCCATCCTTCCCAGCCCTTGTTCCACCCTTCCCAGCCCTTGTTCCACCCTTCCCAGCTCTGCTCCCTCCTTCCCAGCCCCTGCTCCATCCTTCCCAGCCTCTGTTCCCTCCTTCACAGCCTCTGCTCCGTCCTTCCCAGCCTCTGCTCCGTCCTTCCCAGCTCTGCTCCATCCTTCCCAGATTCTGTTCCATCCTACCCGGATTCTGTTCCCTCCTTCCCAGCCTCTGCTCCATCTTCCCAGCCTCTGCTCCATCCTTCCCAGCCTCTGTTCCATCCTTCCCAGCCTCTGTTCCATCCTTCCCAGCCTCTGCTCCATCCTTCCCAGACTCTGTTCCCTCCTTCCCAGAATCTGTTCCATCCTTCCTAGATTCTGTTCCATCCTTCCCAGCCCTTGTTCCATCCTTCCCAGCTCTGTTACATCCTTCCCAGATTCTGTTCCATCCTTCCCTGCCCTGCAGCCTCCCCAGGGGACACACGTAGGGGACAATTATGAGTGTCAGTGCACACACCATGGGCACAGAGTGCAGGGCTTGGCTTTAAGCTCCTCAGGATTAACTCCAAGCTGGAAATCCACCCCTCACTCATCACCATGACTCGGTGTCTGCCGTGGTCTGAGGACACCAGGGGGCTGGGGCTGGCCTGTCAAGCTCTGGGTGTCAGCACAGCAGCTGAGAAACGAGGAGCTGCTGCAGGCTGGGATCCAGAATTTATTGGAAGAGGAGCTCCAGCTCCAGGGAGGAAACCCAGGATGTGCAGCCAGAGCAAAGAGAGTCCAGCAGGGCCAAGTCCTACCCCCATCATTACCAAACATGCTTGGAAGGTGTTCAAACCCATCCTTCTTACAAAATTCATAAGGCAGAGCCATCTGCCTGGCAGCCAGCTCTCATCCCTGCTCCTCACTGGATATTCCCTGCTGAGTGGCACAAGGCTGCCTCCCAACTGCCCTAAACTGAGTGGGAAAAGAAGGAGGGATGGAATAGATGATGGGGATGGTGGCATGGGATTTTCCCGTGCATTTGCCACTAATAAATATGAGGTGTGAGAACAAAACACCTTCTATTTTGTATATTATACAAAATATAATGTATTATATATATATGTATATATTATATATTTGCTCTATATATATATCTACACATACAGGCAGCAGCTCTGAAACAAGACATGATTTTTAACCCAGCCTCTGCCAGAAATTTGCCCCTTCAACACCTCCCTTTAAACCTCGACAGTGTGTGTGTGGTAAGTCCACAACCTCACCACCGTGTATTTAAATAAACTTTAAAAAAAAAAAATGTTAGGAGCAGAGCACGACTTAAGTAATGTCAAGTGAATAATTCACGCTGGATTTATAATTGATGGGGGATTTAGCAGGAGCAGAGCCATAAGTGGCTTTCTATTAACTATTGATGCTCCCCACCAGTCTCCCGACAAGCTCGGCCCGGCTCCTCGATCACAGCTCTGCCCCATGTTTTATTCAAGGGCTCTTAAGAGGACACTCAGTCTGGGGGATGCCTCTGCTCCCAGGAATGTCACAGCAGTCCCTGGCTGGGCACGAGGAGCCAGTTCCCATTGCTGTGGAGCAATCCCCATGGGAAAGCTGGGATGGGGAGGTGTCTGGGGGAGCCCACCCGCTCCTTTCTCCTGCAGATGCCAGATAACCCCAAATATCTGGATAAACCCAGAGGCCTCAGGTCAGCCTTACAAGTTCAGCTGTTTACATGGGTTTGTGTTTTATTTGAGGGAGGTGTCTCTAAAATCACTTTCAAACCTCTTTGCACCCTTTATTTGGAGTGCCAAGAAGTTCCTGCACCTTCCTTCACCCGCCACTCACATCCCCACATGAAACATTCAGAAAGCTCCTAAAAATACAGGCACAACGCCAAAAATACAGCGAAAAGAACCCACCCCTATCCCAACAGCAAGAGCATCCGTGTTCCAAACGCTGCCCTTCCAGCAGAGCAGCAACAAACACCCAACACCACAGCAAGCACAGCCACGGCTCCCTCAATCCCACAGGGAAAGCAGCAGGATCAGGGAGCCCAGAATGCCCACGGCACCTCTCACTGCTCCATCTCATGGCTCTGCAGAGCAGCAGAGGCTGAGAGATCATTCCATACCCAGGGGAGGCTGCACAGGGCTCAGCCTGGCCGAGCAAGGACAAAGCCTGACCGTGGTGCAGGCAGAGGATTGGGAATCATTCACACCATTCCCCTCGGGAATGCCGGCAGCCTCGGGGCAGAATAAATCCTGAAATCTCCTTGATTGCTAACTAAAAGATTATTGATAAAATAACTGTTCCTAACTCGGCCCTGCTGCCAGCAGAACTGCAATATCTTTCAATTACTGCTCGGGAGCGAGGCTTTCCCTTGGATTACTGGAAGAAACAACATGAAAAGAGACACTGGGAAAGGGCTGGAAAGTGAAGGTGAATCTATTTTTGCTGCTCTCCAGACTCAGCTGGGGCTCTGCTCGCTCAGAGCGGGTTTAGCTGCTGGTTGGCACTGTCTGAGCTGCAGCCACAGGGGTGGCTTGGCAAAGCCAGGAGCTCCAGGAGGATCTGGTGCTTGGGCTGAGCCTGGCACACCCAGCCCTGGCACACTCTGTGACCAGCACTCAGCACTCAGGGGCTGCTGCAGGGCCAGGGCATTTCCCACCCACTGTGGTTCTGCCTGACATGAGGAGAAGCAGCATGAGGAGCTGCAGGAATGACCTGAGCAATGTGGAATCATGGATTCATCTAGGATGGAAATACCTCCAAGCTCATCCAGCCCAACTGTTACCCCAGCACTGCCAATTCCAGCACTAAACCACGTCCCCAAGTGTCACATCCACTGAACTGCATTTCTGTGAGTGGGACAGGCAAATCCACCTCCTTCCCACAAAAAAAAAATAAAATAGAGCAGAGTAAAAACATGGAGCAGAGTGACTGTCCAGGCTCCCAGACCAGCCATGGAGAAAGGGAACATGAGAGTCCCCAAGGACAGCTTTGGTTCAATGGTTTGGGGGTGCAGAGAGATGCAAATTAATTCCCTGCCCCTCCCAGAGGAGCAGCACAGGAACCAGGGAGTTCCAGCTCCATCCCCATATCCAGAACACACAAAGGACCACACAGAAAATGACTTTTCTGGGACCCTCAGACCAACCCAGGGGTTATGAGGGGTCACCCCCAGCTGCACCAAACCCCCCGTGGCCATGGGACCACCCAAACCCCGGGAGCAGCTCCCCCTCACCAGCTCCATGCGCCGGCGGCTGGACTCCAGCTCCCTCTGCACCAGCTCGTCCATGTCAGCCTTCATCTCCTCCATCCTCCTCTGGTAGTACCTGGAGTTCTCCTTCTCCCGTGCCTCCGACTCGGCCGCCTTCTCCAGCTCCTCTCCCATCTGGATGATGCTGTCTCGCAGGCGCAGCACCAGCACCTGGGGTGTGAGGGGAAGGAGAAGGGTTGGAAATCTCTCCCTGAGCACTGAGACACTGCTGGCTGTCAGGAGATAACACAGAGATAACAGCAGTGCCACCAACCATCTCTGTCCCTCCCAGCCCTTTCCAGGTGCTCCTTTCCCCACGGGTGGGGCGGTGGCACTGCCTGGGTGAGGAGGGGTGAGGAGGGGTGAGGAGGGGTGAGCAGGGGGTACCTCAAAACGCTTCATCTGCACGGCCTGGAAGTCCAGCTGGCTCTCCAGGTCCCGGATCCGCGCTTCCTGCCGGCTGACGATGGAGCGCTCGGCGGGGCACTGCTCCAGCTGTGCCGCCCTGGCCTGAGCTGCCTGCAGCTGGGAGAGCAGGGGCTGGCTCAGCACCCCCCAGCACCTCTGCTGAGCCCCTCTGAACCCCTCTGTGAGCCCCTCTGAACCCCTCTGTGAGCCCCTCTGTGAACCCCTCTGAACTCCTCGGTGACCCCTCGGTGATCCCCACTGAGAGCCCCTCTGTGAATCCCTCTGTGACCCCTCTGTACTCCTCTGTAAACCCTCTGTGAACCCTCCTGCTGAATCCCTCTGTGAGCCCTCTGAACTCCTCTGTAAACCCCTCTGAACCCTTCTGTGAACCCCTCTGAACCCCTCTGTGAACCCCTCTGTGAAGCCCTCTGAACCTCTCTGATCCCCTCTGCTGAACCCCTCTGTGAGCCCCTCTGTGAGCCCTCTACGACCCCCCGTGACCCCTCTGTGAGCCCCTCTGAACCCCTCTGTGAACCCACTGCTGAACCCCTCTGCTGACCCCTCTGCTGAGCCCCTCCCATGCCCTGGGGGTCTCTCCTGGCCTCCAAGGTGATGGGAGGCCAAGCCTTGCCCTTCCCAAAGCATTCCCTGCTGCTAAAGCCACACAGCGCAGGCCTGACACCAACGTGTGGCTCTGAATGGAGAACCTGCTGGTCAGAGGGACACGTGTCTGGAGCTCCTTTTTGCTTTTCTCTCCTCACAGACTCTTTGAGGGGTAAAAATTCACAGTCTTTGTGGAAAGCTGCCTGCACCAAGCTGTTTTCTCAGTTCTTACACTGAGACCTCCAAAGGAAACTGCCCTTTTAGTGATCCCAGTACAGCTCGGGTTCAGATTTTGAATTTGACCTAGAACTAGGGGAATTTGTCTCCTTTTATCCGACCTATCTCCAAAGCACCACCCGCTCCACCTGGGAGGGAGCGAGCCCCGCTTCTGATTCCTGGGCAGCTTAGCCACGCTCCAGTAAAGCACTTAACCTAATGGGATTGCTCATGTGTTTAAAATGAAATCCATCACTCCAGGAGGGTTGGCACAGCCACAGGGGTGAGGGGGTGCAGCCCCTGCTGGTGCCCACCCCAGGGCAGCCCCGGGGTCAGCCCATCCCACCACGGCAGTTCCGCAGGGAAGGAGGGAGAAGCCAGGCTGTGAATCCCAAGAACTCTGCCAGGAAAAGGTTTCTCCAGCCTAAAGAGGTCCCACTCCTCAGCAGGGGTGCCACGGGCTGGGCAGGAATTACCTTCTGCAGGAATTACCTTCTCCTGCAGGAATTTTACCTTCTCCTGCAGGAATTTTACCTTCTCCTGCAAGAATTTTACCTTCTCCTGCCGGAATTACACCTTCTCCTGCCGGAATTACACCTTCTCCTGCAGGAATTTTACCCTCTCCTGCAGGAATTTTACCTTCTCCTGCAGGAATTTTACCTTCTCCTGCAGGAATTTTACCTTCTCCTGCAAGAATTTTACCTTCTCCTGCAGGAATTTTACCTTCTCCTGCAGGAATTTTACCTTCCCCTGCAGGAATTTTACCTTCTCCTGCAAGCTCTGCTTTTCTTTCTTCACATCCTCCACCTGTGTCTGCAGCTCCCGGATCTGAGCGATGTCTGTGGCCGACTGCAGAAACAGAAAATTTGGGGTGGGAGCAGCAGGATCAGAACCAAGGGCTCGGAGCAGAGGGCTGGGACCTGCCTGCATCTCCTGCCACTGGGACAGTGAGCTGCTCCTGCACTGCCCTGATGGAGCTTCATTCTCCCAACTCACTGCAGCTCCCCTAATTTTTGAAACAATTATTTGTGGATCAGGACAGAAACCAGGCTGTCGTCTCTGTCCTCAGGACCCTTCCAGACACAGGCTCCAGGATTCCCATCACCTTTGCAAGGGGCACCAGACTGACTTGTCAGCCTGGCCAGCCTGCCCCTCTCCCATGGGAGTTTTGGGGTCCCTCAGCTCCCAGGACAATCCTTTGGGAGAGCCTGACACAGTTTGGATATGGCACTGAAAGCCCCAGGGCTGTCTGGCAGCACTTTTTAACCTCTGCATGAGAGAATGGTGAAAGAAAGAATAAAAATGACCCAGAGGGGCAGCTGTAGGATTCCCCAAGTGTTGAAACTAAAGTCAAAACACCTCTAAAGAAGACTTAAAACTGCAGGGGAGAGGAGCTGACACCCTGAGCCTTCCCTTCCTCACGGCAGCATCTGTGCCCTGGGGTCCCCACCCTCCTGTGCACCCCCAGGGGTCACCACCTGCCCTGTGCCAGCCTGCAGGGCTTTCTGAGAGCCCTCCCAGGGCTGGAGACGCTGCCCCAGCTCCTACCTGGGCGATCAGAGCCTTGTGCTTTTCCATGAGCTCGTTCAGGTCCTCCTGGTCCTCATCGATGCGTTTCAGCAGGTCGGCTCTCTCGTGCTGCAGCTGGAACAGCTGCTCGTCCACCTGCAGGAGGATCCACAGGACCACTGGGTTGGTGGATCCCACAGGGAACCCCCCAAATCCCCTCTGGGATGTGCTGCCAACAGCCTCCAACCCATCGGAGAGGCAGAGCAGGACCGTGGGATGCTGCTCCCTTGCAGGAATTTTGTCCACCCATTAAACCACCTGGGGGCTGCTGTTTCCAAACAGCCCAGGGTGATTTAGTGAATACCCTTGGACACTTAGTAAATGGATATTTTGTAAATATCCTCCGAGGTGTAATTACCACTCCCAGGTGATTTATTAAACCCTCTGGTGGTGGCTGATTTAGCAAAGCAAAATCCCAGGGTGGCACTGCGCCCTCCCACCTGCCCTGCCCTGGCCACATCTCCAGGAACCCACCAGGGTCTTGTTCCTGCTGAGGGTCTCCAGCTCCGTGTGCAGGTTCTCCAGCTCCAGGGCTGCTGTCTGCTGGCATCGCTGGGCCTCTGCACATTTTGCTTCGCTCTCTTCCAGCTGGGAAAAGTTACAGGGGATCATCATTAAAGGAGCAGAAACCTCACACTGATGGTGCTGTCCCCGTGCCACACAGCCACGTTTATTTCCACTTCCACAGAGCATTTTTCCCTGCTAAAGAACACAGAATCTCCACCTTTTTAAACCCGTGCTGCTCCTCGGCTTGTCTGCTCCTGGTTTACAGGGCAAGCAAAGCTCCCTTGGCACCTCCCAGGACAGGCCCCAACACCACCGACTGTCCTGCTGAGTCCAGCAGCCAAGTGCCTCGATGGCACATCCTCCCTCTTCCTCGGTGATTTAGAGCTGGGATCATTAATTTGCAAAATTATGTGAATTACATGTAATTCCTGATTAGAGCAATTCATGATTCGGGGGTTTGCAAATGGGCTTTTCACGTGGCGCAAATTGCATTTGCAAATACACGTGGAAGATCCCATTTATAAAGGCTAATTTGCTCTCGGGTTTTACAGCTCAGCCGTTAAGATCACAACGATCCTCAATGGGCTGCAAACATCTGGAAGCTGCAGCGTCATCCCCAAAAACTCCCCCCTCGCCTGGGCGGAGGAGTTGTCGTAGGCTGTACCTGAACATCCCGTTCCTTCCCCTGCTCGTTGGGGTTTCTTTCTTTTCTCCACGAAAAAGAAAAACTAAACCCATCCCTTCACTGCTCATTTCCTGTGCCTGCTCCTGGTTTCCCTGCGGAGTTCCCAGGAGCAACGGGAAAAGCTGCACACCGTGGTGAGAGCTTGAGAATTTTAGGCTGTTTTCTCAGGGTTTACTTTATTTTTTACCTGTCTCCCTCAAAAAAGGCAGGGAGAATAATGAAATGCTATAACTGGAGCAATCCTCAGCTCACTTCCCTCCACTGTTTGGGGAGATTGAGACTTCTCACTACAGAAAGGAAGAACTTTATTCCATCAGCTGAAAAAAGTCTCCGTGCTTTGCTGGGATGAGTTGAAAACTCAGATCAGCTCCTGGTTTTATGGCCGAGCACTTTCCCACCTGTCCAGCTGCTCCACAATCAGCCCTTGGACTGGCCACAATTCCCACCAAACTCCTGATGGTTCAGTCAGACAGAAAAGCATCACCAGGACCCCTCATTAAACATCAGCTTCCAATTCACTTGGTGTGATGGAATTTTCCCACTTGGGAAGAATAAATTGAAATTCCCCCCAAAAAATGCATAATGTATGAACTGTGGAACAACATTAGTTTGCTGTGAACACCATCTGTTAAATACCTGCATAAAATGGATGCCTCAGCCTTATTAAGAAACAATGCTGCACTTGCAGCCATATGGATTTTGATTAACGGAAATGTAGCATTCTAGCAAAGTTTTTCTGCTTGTGCAGGTCCGTGGGCTGGTGGTAGGACGCATTGGCTTTTGAGAAAGTCGTCATGAATGCCATTAGAAATTGTTTCAGTTTAAAGGACAGCATAATCATGTGGCATTTTAAACACATGCAGAGTCTCAGTGTTGGTGGCGCAGCGAAAACTCCACATTCCCAAAATCCAGGCTGTTTGCTCATCTCCAAACACAAGGGAACCACAAGGGAGTGAGGGAGCCAGGGATGGACTGCATGGAATCACAGGGAGAGGGAGTGGGGCCTGGAATGTGCAGGGACCAAGAATCCCAGAATCCCAAAGTCATTCAGGTTGGGAAAGACATCCAAGGTCATCAAATCCAACCTGTGCCCAATCCCCACCTTGTCCCCAAACCAGAGCACTGAGTGTCACATCCAGTCCTTCTCTGGACACCTCCAGGCATGGGGACTCCAAACCTCCCTGGGCAGCCCCTTCCAAGCCCTGACCACCCTTTCCATGAGGAAATTTCTCCTGATGTCCAACCTGACCCTCCCCTGGCAGTTTGATGCAGTTTCCTCTCATCCTGTCCCAGTTCCCTGGGAGTAGAGCCTGACCCACCCAGCTGCCCCCTCCTGTTCAGGGAGTTGTGGAGAACCAGAAGATCCCCCCTGAGCCTCCTTTTCTCCAGGCTGAGCCCCTCCAGCTCCCTCACCTTTACTTTACTCTCTAGAGTAAAGATTTAGTTCCCTATCTCTGTTCCCCAAGTGAACTGGGCATTATTGCCCCCAGAGATGAGGCTGGACACTTTGGGATGGGCACAGGAAGCACCTCAGCAGCTCCCTCAGATCAGCACATGGAAAGGACCTGAGGGCAGGCCCTGCCACATTTCCCTCCCACCTGGGACTGGGAAAGAAAAAAAAAAGGGCAGTGCAACCTCTCTAGCCCCAAAGTGGGATTTGGGAAACATTGAGGGATTAATGAAGTGCAGCACTGCAGCACGGGGTCAATAATATTTAACAACACATGGATGCAAAAAATGGCCATTCCCACTGGCTGTCCCAGCCATGGCCACGCCCTGGACACCCAGGTGATGGACACAGGCAAGGGCACGGACACGGGAATGGGCACGGACACAGGCAAGGGCACAGACACAGGAATGGGCACGGACACTGCTGGCTCCATCAGACCCAGCTCCCCTTCCCCTTCTCCCTGAGCACAGGTGGGAACAGCTGCAGCTCACAGCTGTTATTTATGCACAGCGACCCTCCCAATTATATTTGGATGTTGCTGGAATTGCTCGTGCCTCCAGATCCGTTTGTTTCCAGGGGAAATGTGCAGAACAGATTAATTCCTGAGAGGTTTCAGAGGACCAGCATCTTTAGCTGAGGCCCTGCTTGGCACTTGGGAATACGAGGCCCACAAGGAGATGGACACCCCTGTCCCATGGCAGGGCACCCCACAGGACTAAAAGTGATGCTTTAAGTTTCAGCTTTCATGCTTTTCAGATTCTGTGCTGCCTAGGGGTGCAGTTCTGAGCCTCATATTAAGTGTTGGCAAGCTTTTTTCACAGGGTAGGGAGACAGAACAAATCCTTTTCCTGCTGAAGACCAAGGAAAACCATTACAAGTTTTCAGGCCCAAAAGCATCAACAACAGTGGGCTGAAGAAGGAAAACAAGAAGGATGGGACTTCATAATCTGGAGCTGTAACTGAACAATTAAACCCCAATATGCAAATGGACCAAAACGTATAAAAGTGTGGGACTTCGTGACCAGTCATCCATTTTGTGACCATTTTGGGTCCACCTTGGGTGTAGCCCTGGCCAGGCTCTTGTGCTACCCAAGGTGTACCCTTAAAGGCCTTTTAATAAATCCCTACTTTATTCTCTTAGCACTGTCCAGTCTCTGTTCCAGGTCAGCCTTCCCAAGTCATCAAGAGCTCACCTGGGGCCGGGGTTGTCCCCAGTGTGGTGACACAAGCTGGCACAGAGCTGGAGCTGCTCCCCAGGTCACTCAACACTTCTCAGCCTGGGGCTGTCCAGGCTCAAACCACGGCAAATCCCCCTCGATGGCAAATCCTCCCCGATGGCAAATCCCCCCGATGGAAAATCAAATCCCCCCGATGGCAAATCCAATCCCCCCCGATTCCTCTCCCCGACGCTTTCAGCATCCCTATGGCAACGCCGCCCCAGCCCGGCCGTAGGAGACGCACAGAAACGCACCAAACAGGAGGTAATTAACAGGAAAAAAAGGGAAAAAACACTTCCCCAGCGTTGGCTTAATTACAGGGAAGCGCTCCTTCCAAGGAAACTCTCGGCAGCGCCCACCCGGGTGGCAGCGCTCGGTCAAACCGGGGGAGCCGGGAATGTTTCCTGTGGCTTCCCCGCGGGTCCTTCCCTCACCTGTTTGCGCAGGTGCTCCAGCTCCTGGGCGCTGGCTCCGGGCTCTGCTGGGGCCGCCAGCAGCAGCTGAACATCGGCCAGGAGGGCGCGGGTCCTGCGCAGGTCCCGCCGCAGCCGCTTCTCCACGTCGAAGTCGCGGTGGCCGATCTGGGGAGGGGACAAGGGGGTGTCTGAGCCCTGAAAGCTCCATCAGGCCATTCCGCCCCACCTCAAGGCGTTTTCCACATAATTTAGGGATATTTTGGTCAACTGCACCAGGGCACTGAGTGCCACGGCGAGTTGTTCCTTGGACACCTCCAAATTGTCCCAAATTTTTCCGAGCCAAAGAGTGGTTCCTCTGAAAACATTTGCCCAACCCCGGGTCTCCACCAGCCACATCCTCCCCAGTGACCAGAGGGACAGCCTGGCCACACAACTGCAAGGAGTGCCTTAAAAAAACCCCCACCCTCTGTGCTACCCCCCTGAGAGATGGAGAGAGCAACCATGGTTACGGGGATGAAGGAATTAGAAAAGCACCAAATAAACAGGACACGGTTTCAGTGCTTGATTTCAGCATAACTGAAATATAAAAACGTTTTCCATTTAGGTTGTTTTCCACGGCTCTCATTTCAAACCCCTTCCTTCTCCTATTTTCCATTCCCTGGCTGAAATCAGCTGTGTGGATTTGACCTTGTAGCCTGGTCTAGAGCTGGCTGGAATTTGCTGGAAGGAGAAATCATTGGCATCTCCATTTCCTTGATTAGTTTTCTGGGTCGGCTGTTTGCTTCCTTTTTTTAATGAACTGTCCTCTGCAAACCAGAGGGTGTTTGCTGACTGCTGTCCTGCCATCCCTCCAGCTGGGTCCTGGACGCTGCTCACGTCATTTTCCTGTTGCTCAGGGGCTGTCCACGACCACAGGGGATAAATTTGGTGCCATGGCTGCCCCTCTCCCACCACTGCAGCCCAGGATTTTTAAGCCAGGATTTGATTTAATAGCTGCTGCCAAACTGTGGTGGTGTCTCGCAGCAATCCCAGCTGCACGGCCCCATCTCCCCTTCCCTTGCACCAGGACTGCCCTTGGAACTGCCAGGGCAACACCTGGGACTGTCCTGGAGGGAGAAGGGGCCTTTCCTCCTGAGCCCTCCCAGCTCCTGCTGCCTCCCCATCCACCTCAGCTCCCCTCCACTGAACCAGCAGGACATGTTGGACTGTTGTAATAATCCCCTGCTTTGATACAGAATTATTTATTGTGACAGTTCCCAAAACATTTTCTAAGCCAGGAGCAGGAGGGTTGTGTTGGATAAGCCTCGTCTGACCATTCTGTGTCTACTTGAAATATTCCCCCCATTCTGGTGCTGCAAAGATCCCAAACTCATCCCATTTAATGAACACATGGGAAATGGTGAAATGGTGAAATCCAGCTTGTGCCAACAGCCAGAGGGCACAGGATTAGTTTCTGTGCCAGGGTGAGTGGCACTGGGACAAGGCAGCACGAGGGTGGGCAGGAGAAATCGGGACAGACCCTCTGGGCTGAGCTCTGGGGTGTCCTGGGGTGCAGCACCACCGAGATGGTGACACTGAGCTGGTGCCACCCTCAGCCACCTCACTCAGTCACCAGAGCTCTGGGGTGGTGTGGGCCTGGTATTTCTGAGTCTGACATTTTTAGCCTGCTAGCAGCTGTTAACTCTTTCCCAAGGGAAAGCTTCTCAACAAGGTTTTCTTCTCAAAACAATCTTGTAAAAACAACTATTCTTTCTCAAAACACTCTTGTAAAAATAATTTTCTTCTTTCTCAAAACAATCTTGTAAAACTAACTGTTCTTTCTCAAAACAATCTTGTAAAAATAACTTTCCTTTCTCAAAACAATCTTCTCCAGGTGGTGTTTTGCTATTTCTCTAACCAATAGAATTAAAGAGGTGTCATTCTTATTCACCAATCATGTTAATTCTGTATAGTAACAGCTTATAAAAAAGTAGTAAGAATTGGACAATAAAGCCTTCTATGCTTTGCCTTCTGAGAATTTGGAGTCTTTAGTCTTTCTTTTGTGTCCAACAGTGACAGGGTGGCCTCTGGGTGATGCCAAGGGATTCCCAAATGGATAAATGCTGCCCAAGGAGGCTGCGTCCAGCCCCTCACCTGCTGGAGCAGAACTGGGTGTGCTTTTTTTTCCCATTTGCTGCCACAGACTCCTCAGAGAGGGGAAAAGGATTTGTTCACCAAATGTGCTCGGGATATAACTCCTCTGCAGTGAGCAGGGTTGGATAAACAGCTTTTCTAGGCAGCTGGATGCACTCCAGTGCTAGGCCTGGCTAGTTTGACTCTCATGAAACAGCAGGAAAAGGCAGACGCCTCCCCCTGCTTGGATAATCCCCCCGTACAAAAGGGAACAATTCTCCTTTGCAGGGCCTCAGTGGGACCATGTGGCTCCTGTGTGACCCCTGCAGCCCCAGCACCTCCAGATCCCCGTGCCTGCTGTGGCTGGGTGGCACCTGGGAGAGGTGAGGGACAGGACACCACAGCAGCTGCACGTGCACCAACCCCAGCCTGCTGCTCCACTTGTTTATCCCACTCCTGTTTTTAGGGCAGGGCACAGCCCACTGGGAGGGCACTGTCCCCTTACCTGCTCACACAAGGTGCCAATGAGCCCTTCCAGGTCCTGCTTCTCGTGCAGCACCATCTGCTTCTGCTCGTGCTCCTGCTCCAGCTGCATCTCCAGCTGCCGGAGCTGCGGGGAAAAACCCAGCCACACTTGGCCACCCTTGCAAGTCCCTGCAGGGCAGAGCCACTGCCACAGTGGGGATTTGGAATTCCCCAAGGTGTCTGCAGCCAGCACTGGGGACCAGGAGTGGGCCATGTCCCCTGGAGCCCCTCACACAGTGCCAGTGCAGAGGAGAGGAGGCACTGCAGGGACCTGCAGGACATTGGGGACAGGATGGACAATTTGAAGCACACCCAGTCACACTCAAAGGCTGCCCCTGCAGCTCTGGAATTCGTGTTTGCACCCACCAGCCTCATGGCCTGGAGGAAAGGCTATTTTCTGCAAATCATCCCCAAACATGAAGCCCTGGAGTTGGTGCCCTTGGTGTGACTGGTGTTACTGGGAGCAGCAAGTCCATGTGCTGCATCACATGTGGCTCTCACACGCTGTCCCCAACAGCCCCTCCAGCCTGGCAGGGGCTCACCCCGACCCCAAAGCCTGATCTGCACCCCCAGGCTGTGACTGAGGCTCACACTGGGGTGATGGTGGCAAAGCAGCACCCCCTGGCACTTCCCTGGGAACCCCTGGAAGGGCTCCTGGGGACATGAGGAGCTTTGGGGAGCACCCAGCATCAAACCCACCCAGCCAGGACCTACCCTCTTCTGGCAGGACTTCTGTGTGTCCTCCAGCTCCTCATCCTTGTCCTCCAGCTCCTTCTGGTGGATCTGCTTCATCCTCTCGATCTCCAGCTCCAGCCTCTCGTGGACCTGAAACACCCAGAGGTGATGCACAGCCCTGAGGGGATGAGGATGGTGCTGGCCTGGGCTCCATGTGCCCAGTGGGGACACGTGTGAACTGACAGTGGTCAGAAAATAGAATTTTAGGCTTCAGGCACTAGCTTGAGGCCAGTAGGAAAAGGTAAGTACATAATTCTCTCAACTCTGGTCTGGGAAATTATAAGGAGGAACCCAAACAATCCTTGTCGATATCCTTTTTCCTGACACCTGGTGTTTTTCCAAATTGTTTACTGGCAAAGATGTTTAGAAAGAGGTGTCGGCTCTAAACGGCCAATTATATTGATTGTACTGAAACACTGTATAAAAAAAAATCTGTCTTTCAATAAACTTTCTTTCAAAAAGGGTCAGAGTCTGGTATGGTTATCCCTGCCCTCCCCAATGGTAACAACAGGGACAGACACCCCCGGCCCCCCCTGTGGCGCTGACATTTCTGGGTCTGAGAGATTTTAGCCTGCTAGCAGCTGCTAAACTTTTTCCCAAAGGAAAATTTCTCAAGAAAGCTTCTTCTCAAAACAATCTCAGCAAACAACTCTCCTTTCTCAAAACAATATTTCTCCAGGTGGTGTTTCGCTGTTTCTCTAGTTTAACCAAAGGGATTAGAGAGGTGTTGTTCCTATTTACCGATCATGTTCAGTCTGTATCGGAATTATAAAAATGTATAAAAGGTAGTAAGAATTGGACAATAAAGCTTTTTTTTCTATTCTCTTTGCCTTCTGAAATATTTGGAGTCTCTCATCTCTCTTTCCTGTCCTACAAGGACACCCCCAGCCCCACATTACCTGCTCCAGGTGATCCACGGCGGCCGTTTGTCGCTCCAGCTCCTTCCTCTGCTCAGCAGCGCTGCCCTCCAGGTCCCAGAGCTTCTTCTTGAGCGCGGGCACCGTGTCCGTGGCCCCGGGGCTGCTGAGCTCCTGCACTCTGCCAGCCAGCACGGCCACCTGCTGCTCCAGCCTGGCCACCTCGGCCTCCTTGTGCTGGGCAGAGCGGGGGTCAGAGCCAGGACACTCCCAGCCCGCTCTGAGAACCCACAGCCTTCCCAAAGGCATCATCCCAACCCCGTGGGGCAGCAGCAGGGGTTGGGCAGCCCCCGCCCCACACCGACAGCCCCATCCCCACCTTTCCCTCTTCATCCTGACCTCACCTTCCCGCTCCCCTGGGGTGTCCCCCATCGTTCCCTGCAGGCCCCAGGGTTCCCTGGTGGGTTCCCCCCACCCAGCAGCCGTGCTCCTGCCACCACATTTGGGGCAGCACCATCCCACGGGGCACACAGACCAGTGTGGGCCTGATATTTCTGGGCCTCAGAGATTTTAGCCTGCTAGCAGCTGCTAAACTTTTTCCGAAGGGAAAACTTCTCAAGAACTTGTTCTCAAAACAATCTTGGCAAACAACTCTCCTTTCTCAAAACAATATTTCACCAGGTGGTGTTTTGCTGTTCCTCTAATTTAACCAATGGGATTAAAGACGTGTTGTTCCATTCACCAGTCATGTTAACTCTGTATCAGAAGACCTTATAAAAGGTAGTAAGAATTAGGCAATAAAGCTTTTTCTATGCTCTTTGCCTTCTGAAATATTTGGAGTCTCTCATCTTTCTTTCATGTCCTACAACACACCAACACCTTTCCCAAGGTGGAATTGGGGTAGGGATGTGAGGAAGAGCACGAGTGACCCCAGTGAAAATAGGGGTGGCCCTGATTAGCTGAATCATGGCATGGGGATGACTTATCCAGCCCTTCTTCTGGAAAGAGAAAGTTATTTAAACACACTGAGCTGTGCTAAGAGAAATTGGAATCAAGTTTCCTGATTGCCTCTGCTCTAATTGCGAAGGTAATAATGGCTTTGCTCCCAGAGCTGCTCCCAAAGCTGGGTGCAGCACAGCACAGCAGGGGCTCCTCTCACCTCCAGGCTCTGCTGGAGTTTGCCCATCTCCCAGCGGATGCTCGTGTTCTCCTGGGACAGCTTTTCCCGGAGGCTTTTCTCGAAGGCAGACTGCCCCAGGGCCTGGGCTAACTGCAGGTCAAACCTGGAGGGGAACACAGCAAGGTCAGGCTGGACAGGAGCAATCTGGGATACTGGAAGGAGGATATTCCCCCCCTCCATGGCAAGGGATGGAGCTTTAAGGTCCCTTCCAACCCAAACCAGTCTGGAATCAGACCAGGCATCGGTCACGCAGCAACAGGAGGGAAAATAAACCCCAGCAGCTGAAATGGGTGGAAACAGCAGCACCCCTGCAGCACCCCAATCCTCCCCATCCCCTGCCTCCTGCTCCAGCACGACCAGCCCCTCCCCATGCTCCCCCCCGCCACCAGCCTTACTTCTTCTGCCTCTTCTCCAGCTCGTGGCTGCGGCTCTGCTGGTTCTCGGCCAGCACCCGGGCATCCTCCAGCTCGCAGCCCAGGCGCTGGCAGCGCCGCCGCAGCCGCTGCGCCCCGTCCCGCGCCGCCCGGCACGCCGCCTGCGCCTCGCCCAGCTGCGGGAGGGAGGGGGCACGGAGGCTGTGGAGCCCAGGGAGGGACACACGGACCCCGCAGGAGATGGACACCCCTGGCACATGCACCCCAAAAAGGAGGGATCTCATAGACCCCACAGACCCCACAGCACACATGCCCCACGAAGGAGGGACATGTGGACCCATAGACCCCACACAGGAGGGACCCCATGGCACATGGACCCCACAAAGGAGGGACCCATGGACCACACATAGGTGGGACCCCATAGCACATGCACTCTACAAAGGAGGGGCACATGGACCCATGGACCCTACACAAGAGGGACCCCATGGCATGTGTACCCCACAGAGGAGGGGCACATGGACCCCACACACCCCACAGAGGAGGGAGCCCATGGCATGTGTACCCCACAGAGGAGGGGCACATAGACCCATGGACCCCACTCAGGAGGGTCCCCATGTCACATGCACTGCACAAGGGAGGGACACGTGGACCAAGGGACCCCTTGTCACACACACCCCACAAAGGAGGGACACATGGACCCCTCACAGAAAAGGTACCCCAAAGCGCATGAACCCTACAAAGGAGGGGCACGTGGACCCCACAGAGGAGGGACCCCATGTCACACACACCCCACAGAGGAGGGACACAAGGACCCATGAACCCCACACAGGAGGGACCCCATGGCATAAGCACCCCACAGAGGAGGGACACGTGGACCCATACACCACTCAGGAGGGTCCCCATGGCACATGCACCCCAAAAAGGAGGGGCACGTGGACCCATGAACCGCACACAAGAGGGACTTCATGGCACATGCACCCCAAAAAGGAGGGACACATAGACCACACACAGGAGGGACCCCATGGCACGTGCACCCCACAAAGGAGGGACACATGGACCTAACCCAAGAGGGACCGCATGTCACATGCACCCCACAGAGGAGGGACCCCTTGGCACATGAACCCGACAGAGGAGGGACCCCATAGCAAGTGCACCCCACAAAGAAGGGACACATGGGCCCATGAACCCCACAGAGGAGGGACCCCTTGGCACATGGACCCCAAAGAGGAGGGACCCCATGTCACGTGCACCCCACAGAGGAGGGACACCTGGACCCATGAACCCCTCACAGGAGGGACCCCGTGGCACATCCACCGCACAAAGGAGGGCCCATGGACCCCACACGCCCCACAGAGGAGGAATCCCGCTGACCCCACAGCACACACCCCCCTGGATAAAACCCCCAGCAGGACTCAGCCTCACTTCAGTCCCCAGGTAGGTTCCCGCAGAGATTTTTCCCTAAATAAGGACACCCTGAGGTGCTGTGACCCCTGTGGCTCCAGGCACCCTCCGAGCCCCTGCAGCACCCCCAGCCCCTCCTGCTGAGCCAGCAGAGCTGCCCCGGGGCCATGCCCGATCCCATTTTCCTGCAAAAATCAGCGTCTGGGCTGGAATCCCCAAGGATTCACGTTGTGTTTGGGACAGACACTCAGAGCTCTCCCACGCCAGGGAATGGAGTTGTTAAGGAATGGCTTTAAATAAGCAAAATCTTGCATTAATGAAGCCTGTAATGCCAAACTAACTGAGAGCAAATGGGCTGCTTCGCTTTACCCAAGCTCCTAAGACTCAGCTTCTTTCTTATTACTATTTAATGTACCATGAGAGATCTTTATTTCTTTGTTTTATCCTTATGGGAGGTGACCTGGCTCCCAGGCACTGCACAGGGAAGCACGCTGGCTTTTTCCCTCCTCGGGAGCTGCCAGCTCCTTCCTCCAGGAGCTCTTTGTGTGACAGATGGGGAGAGCACGGCCCTGTGCAGCTCCTAAAGCCAGAGCAACACCAAGACCACCACTGAAAACCCCCTGCCCACAGCTCCTCACCCTCTGCCCCCACTCACACTTGATCAAGGTGGGATTTTGCTATGCAAAAGTGATTTTTGAAGCTCAAACCGGTAGAAAATACCTGTTTTTCCCTGGTGACTGGGAGCAGATGCAATGCTGAGCCTCAGCTCTGCAAAGCTCCTGGGAGCAGGGAGAGGAACAGCCATGGAACAGCCCTGCTCCCTTGGGTGCCCCTGTCCCCTCCTGGGCTGGCAGCACTTGCCTTTTGCTCCAGCCCTGTCCTGGTGCCCAGCTCTGCCTCCAGCCGCTCCTCCAGCTGCGCCAGCCGCTTCCGCAGGAAAACGATCTCGGTCTGGGCACAGTCAAACCTCACCTGCCACTCGTCCTCTGCCAACGAGAGCGCCCAGGGGTGCAGGCTGGGTGCTGGGGCCTGCCCAGCCCCCGTGGCCCTGCTGGGGGCAGGGAGGGGGAGGCACAAGGCACCGACACCAGCACAGAGCTCATGGGGCACTGCTCTGCTTTGTGTGCCCAGGGCTGCCCCAGTCATGTGCCCTGCCTCAAGCACAGCGTGTGTGGCCATCCCATCCCATCCCATCCCATCCCATCCCATCCCATCCCATCCCATCCCATCCCATCCCTGTCCCCATCCTCATCCCCTTCCCCATTCTTACCCCATCCTATCCAAATCCCTGTCTCCATTCCATTCCCATCTTTATCCTTGTACTGCCCCCATTCCTGTCCTGTGTCATCCCATCCCATCCCCATCCTCATTCCCATCCACCCCATCCTCATCCCGTCCCCATCCCCATTGGTTCCTGTTCACATCGCACCCCACACCACCCCATCCCATCCCATCCCATCCCACCCCACCCCATCCCATCCCATCGTGCCTCAGCAGCCTTTTCTTCACTCCACACGTGTTTCAGACACACCCTGAGGTGCCGGGGCTGCCAGGCAGTGCCCTGGGGCACAGCCCCACCAGCCCCATGCCAGACCAGAGCTGTGTGACCGAGCTGTCACTGCCAGCTCCCACTGGATGAGCAATGCGGGGTGACAGAACACTCTGCAGTGCCAGGGGCTGGAGAGTGTCACAGACAAACCCCTGCCCTCTTCTCTGTGGCCCCACAGGCCAGGCTGGATGCCCAGAGCCTCCAGAGGGACATCCCTACCTCCTCCAGAGCCGCTGATCTTCATCTCACGCAGCTGCACCAGCTGCTGGGCCTCCTCCAGCTGCTTCTCCACCGACTCCAGTTTCTTCTGCACTTGGTCGTGTTTGCTCTGGGGAAGGGAGGAAGGGAGCAGCTCTACCCAGCTCTGGGGCACTCAGGAGGGCTGTGTCAGGGGGGTGGCACAGCCACTGTCACTGCCCAGGGGCTCAGGGCTGTGGTACCTGCAGCTCCTGCAGCTCGCGGGTGCCCCGCAGCCGCTCCGCCCGCTCCCCATCCAGGGCCTGGCAGGTGACATCGCCCTTGTAGCGCTCATCCGACAGCTCCGTGGTCAGGTCGATGATCTGGGGGAGCAGGGGGTCAGTCTGGGCATGGCTGGGGGGCGGTTCTGCCATCCCAAATCCATCCAGAGTCCTGGCAGGCCTTAGGAGTGCACGCCAGCAGTGTCAGCAGTGGGAGCCCAGGCTCCCAGCCTGTGCCAGGCTGCCTGCACTGCACTGCAGGCAGGGCTCATCACGGCTCTCCATTGTCCTACTTTATTACATTAAATTTAACTTTGAAACCAGGAGCGGATGAGTGAAGGGGAGAATTATTAATCCAGAAAATCAATTCCATTTTGCGCAGAGCGGATGGGCACATGGTCCTTCCTCCAGTCCAGTGAGGGGCTGCAGAGGCAGCGGGGCCACGGGAAAACAGCATTCCAGTGCTCCTTTCCTGCATTCCAATTCTCCTTTCCTGCATTCCAACACTCCTTTCCTGTGCCTGGCAGCATTTTAAGGCACCTCACACTGTGCAGGCACCAGCTCCTTAGGGAGTCCCACAAGTTTAACCCAGCAAGGAAATCCCACAGGATTTCTCGTTTTCCTAGGTCTGCCCTGAGGCAGTTGCCTTGCTCAGCATTCCCAGAGAGCTTAAATTAAATCATCTTTACCCCCTTCCCCGTGATGAGGAGGGTCCTGGCCTTGGGGGCTGTGGGTTCCATCAGGCAGAGCTGCAGCCTAGACCCAGCCCAGCCCTGCTGCAGCCAAGGGAGCTGGGAAAACCCAGGGTATTTATAGAAACCTCGGGAGCTCCTTCTCCTCATGATGCTTGGCAAAACCCCAGGCACAATCACAAGAAGCTGCGCATCTGAGAGCAGAACCCACAGAGGACCAGCAGCCAGCTGGGAACTCGGAATCCCAGAATGGTTTGGAGTGGAAAGGACCTTAAACCTCATCCAGTTCCCAGCCATGGGCAGGGACACCTTCCACTATCCCAGGTTGCTCTCAGCCCCATCCAACCTGGCCTTGGACATTTTCAGGGATCCAGGGGCAGCCACAGCTTCTCTGGGCAGCCTGGAGTGATGCCAGCCTGGAATTCTGCAGCTGGACGCTGCAGCCTGTCCAGAGGACCATCCCTGGCAGCTGCCCCTTCCCATGGCTCCTGCTCTGATGGAATTGGTGCTCCTGTTCACCCCCATCAGCTCCTTTCCCCACCTGGCTGACCAGGGCTGTGGCAGAGGTTTTGGGCTCTGTATCAGGTGTTTTGGGGTCTGTACCAGAGGTTTTGGGGCTGTACCAGAGGTTCTCACTTAGGGTTCTGGGGCTGTACCTTGCTCTCCAGACTCTCTGTATTCTGTCTGAGCTCGCTGCATGCCTGCTCGGATTTTTCCAGCTTCCTTCTCAGAGCCGCCAGCTCCTCCTAGGGAAGATTGGAAAAAAACACACACAGAGAGTTCCAGCATCCTCGGTTTATTTATGAAAACCTTGTTTTCTGTTCAAAATAAGTGGAAGAGACATAGCTGCCTTATTAATAAAATTTACCAGGCAACTTTGAAGGCTGCTCACTGCAAATTGCCGGGACTACAGCTCCTGACATGAATTCCATCGGAGGGAATGTCAGCTTTGGTGTGTGTAGAGCATGTTTTATGAGAGAGCAGCAAACCTCAAAAGCCTGGGATGAACAGCCAGGGGCCTGGATCATGCCCAGGGAGTGTCCCAGGGCCCTGGCAGGTATCAGAGCACGGTGCAAAGGCACGGTGTTGGCTGTGATTCCCTCCCAGGCAGCAGGAGCTGCTCCATGCAGCCTTGTCCTGCTTTGATATCCAACACTGAGCAGCAGCAGAACGTGCAGAGTCGTGATAAAAACAGAGGTTAACAGATGATGGGGCCTGATGGATCCCAGGTGGGTTTGGAGACAAAAAACAGAGGCTTGGGCAGCTTTTATTTCATCTGAGCCAGCCTGAAAACATCTTGTTAAAACCTCACTGAGGTGAGAGGAGGAGAGGGACTCCAGGGAAGATGGACCAGGAATTTAGCACAGGTCTCAGAGGGTGCAGAGGGGTGAAAGGAGCCTCTCCTGGGACAAAAAATGTCCATCAGCACCTCCAACACCCAGGGTAACACAGGTGGATGCCAGCACAGCACTGGGGACAGCAGAGTTGAGTCCCCTCTGTCACAGGTGTGTTTGAATGCTCGTCTTCCAGCACCCCACAGACTGATGGGCCCATCTCCAGGGGTTTGGCTGAGCCCCTGGAGCTTGCAGAGAGCTGGGATTGCTGGGGATTGCTGGGATGGGGTCTGACTGTGGGGACATGTTGTGTTTGTTACTGTCCCTCTAAGCAAGAAGTCACCTCTCCCTCCACAGCTCTGCAGCACGTGTGACACTGGGCTAAGAGCAGATGGCAGCTCCTGGATGGTGGGAAAAACATCTTTGCCTGGGCAGAAGTGACTTCCAACTTGGCCAATCCAGCAGGCAGAGCCCCTAAAGCACCCAGACCTGTCCTGTCCTGTCCCACCCATCCTGTCCCAGCCCTTGGCACTCACTTCCTTGGCACGGAGCTGCTCCTCGGCGAGGTTCACGCTGAGCAGGGGCCGCACGTGGCTCAGCAGCTGCCACCAGGGCCAGTGCCTGACAGCCTGGAACACCACCAGGTTCTTCTGGATGCAGCGGACGGCGAGGCGCTGGATCTGTGGGGACACAGCAGCCGTGACCCTCACCCAGCCACAACCAGGCTGGGACACCAGGCTGGAGAGGGAAGGGTGGCAGAGGAGCTCAGGGATGGCAGCACAGCATCTCGTGGCAGCAGGGAAAAGCTGGTACCCTTCAAAGCAGCTCAAAAGAGCTGAAATTTGGGTGCTGTGGTCATATCCCAGCTGCACTGGCCTGGGTGGGCTCAGGTGTCCCCACCCCACAGGATGGGTACCTTCAGTCTCTTGAACTTCTGGCGGCTGAGGAAGCCCTTGCAGGCAGCCTGGAGCAGAGTCATCTTCTGGGCTATCAGCTTGTCCCGCTGCTTCTCCAGCCTGGAGAGGACCCCTGGCTTCAGGAACACCTGGCAGCAAGGAACAGACCTTGTTACACACCCCGGGTCGGGGCTGAAACATCTCCCTCCTCCTGCCTGACAGAGGGATCGGCCATCACAAGGTGAAATTCCTCCAAACTTTTCCTGTGGGATGTTGCCAGTTCCCCCCACTGTGGGAATGGATGGATGGATTGATGGATGGACGGATGGATGGATGGATGATGGATGGATGGATGGAGGCATGGATGGATGGATGGATGAATGGAGGGATGGATGGATGGATGGATGGAGAGAGGGATGGAGGGATGGATGAATGGATAGATGGATGCATGGATGGAGGATGGATGAATAGATAGATGGATGGATGGATGGATGGATGGATGGACACCTCCACCGACAGTGGATTCTGACAGGTGACACACAGATGTACACAGGTAACAGCAATGATGTGTTACAATACAAAATAAACCAGATTGTTTTCTTTCTCTGAACTGGTCAGAAACGCCTCAGAAATGACACAGATTTTCTGATGCCATCAAACCCAGGCCGGTATCAATCTCTGAGTGTCTGAAGTGCCTCTGGGTCACTGCTGGGAGAAGCTCTTGGAATCCAGGATCAGGAGTATTTGCATGGCCCAGCTTTAACAACCCCTGAGTGACACAGGCGAGGCCGGGGCTGTGCTGAGAGAGCTGCATTTTAACCACGCCAAATTGAATCAAAGCACAATCCCAAGGAAAGTGGCTCTCCCGAGCTGATGCTGTGATTGCTCCACCACCCATTCGATTGCCTCATTAACGTCTGAATTAACTCCCCAACCCCGCGAGTTTTGCAGCTGGTACAAAATCAATGCTCAAAGCGACGGCAAAGAGAACTCGCCCCTAACGAAATGTGACCGGGGCTGCCACCGTGTTATTGATTAAGAACAAGGGTTCCAGAGAGGAGATAATTACAAACTGCACAGTGCAGGATAAAAGAAAGTCATTTTGCTCCACAGAGCCGTTCCGTGAATTCTTTCTTTACAAACTCCGGAGCTGAAGGCAAGCGCACATGTGAAATTAATTTTTTTCTTTGAGACCGTCACAATGAAGTTCAAATGTTGTTGCTGTGACAGTTCCTGCTCTGCAGCAAACCCACGAGCTGCCCAAGCCCCCTTCACTCCCAGGAGACATCAATGGTAATTAGGAACTTAAATACCACCAGGGGCTGGCTGGATTTCGGTAATTAGGTACAGGATTTACCCTGGGTACTGTTTTCAGAGGAGAATTAGGAGACTTTTGCTGTGATATTTAGCGAGTCTCCGCTTCCCAGCCCACCTGGTGCCACCTGCAGCAGTGGAACAGAGCCTTTCCCCCCAGTTTGGGGAACTTTGGGCTGCTGGGGAGCCTGGCATGGAGCTGTGCCCACACACACCAGAGCAGCGGGGAAGCAGGGCACGGTCATGGTACCTGGGTGCGTCCTATGGCAACGCTCTTCTTCTCCAGATCCAGCGCCTGGAACAGCTCCTCGATAGCCTACGGAGAAGGGACACATCATGGGACTGCTCAGGGAGCACCCACGCCCTGCTCTGAGCTGCTGAGATGGGGTGCAGAGACCCCCAGTCCTCATGGGCACCCTGCAAGGGTTCATCCAGCTTTGCCAACCCCATCCACCCAGTCCCAAGTCCCAGCACAAGGACTTTCCTCCCCTGAGGATTTCAGCAGGATGGGAGCAGAGATCTGCAGCTGCAGGCAAGATTTTCCTCCTTTTGCTGCCACCCCATGTCTGGCAGAGCCTTGGTGCAGGGGCAGGAGGTGACACAGGGGACAGTGCCTGTCCCAGCACCCAGTGCTCCCCTGCTGCCCACCCCACCTGCAGCTCACCCCACGGAGCCACAATCAGGGGGAAGGGCTGAGCTCTCCCCTGAGCCCACGGGCACAGCACAGAACTCCTGGAGGATTCCAGCAGGAGATTATGCCAAGGAGAAGCCTGAACTCAATTACTCCAAGCTTTGGACCAGAACATGAACATAACAGCCAGCAACACCAGCCATCCCCGGGGCAGCCACGCTGGATGGACAGATGGATGGTTTGAAAGCCCCCAGGGCTACAGAAATTGAAACAAAAATCCTCTGCTAATACCTCACTCCACACAACATCCTCTGGCAGCTCCTCCCCGAAGGACAAAGCAATGGAAGGAATATTCCACCATGCACTCAGGAGCAGCAGAATTGCACCCCTGGCCTCACCAGCAGCTGTGCGAGGAGGGGATGGAGCACACCAGGGAACGAGGATATGGATCACAGAGCCCAAAACACTGTGCCAGGCTGAGGAAGCACCAGCGCTGTGCCTGTGCCTGTTGTGGTGGCACTGCTGGGACCAGGACTGGCTGTGCAGGGCAGTCCCATCCCAGCAGGAGCACAGGGCCAGCTCTCACTGCACTGTCACAGCTGACGAGCCTCCCTCCTGCTCCAGCAGCTGAGTTAATGCCGTGTCCTGGGAAGCATTTCCCAGCTAACAAACCCTGGTGGCAGCAAGCTCCGGGGAGGATGGGATTTTCCAAATCCCCTGCTTACACGCTGCTGACAAGGCACCCTCTGCCTCCGACAGCATTTCATAGCAATATTGACCTTTCCCAATTGTCAGACTTGTCTTATTAAATCCCAAGGTCTTAACTGCCTTTGCACATGCTGGCTGCAGTTTGCACAACACAGCACGTGCCCGGCTTTAATTCAGCTCCTCTCAGCTCTTCCTGCCTCATCCACAGCCTTATTCCAGGCGTGGCTTTGTGCTGGTTTTGCTACGAATTTACCAGGAAACAAATAAAACTGGCACACTTCCAGATTCCTTCCTGAGCTCTTTCAGCTTTCAGCATCATGGGGTGAGGTGAGGTGAGGAGTCACCCCAGGGCTGCAGGTGCAGCAGATTCCAGAATCCCTGCTCTCTTGGGTGTCTGGGAATGCTGCCTGGCTTGTCCTCATCCCAGGTTTTGGGGGAGCCAGGGAGAGGTGCCCACATCCCACCCTCAGTTCGTGCCTGGAATAGCTCTGGCATCATCCCAGCCCCACTGGGGGTCTCAGCTGGTGCCCCCCAGCCCAGCACACACCTTGCTCTCATCTGGCACCTCGTAGGCAGAGTTGTGCTTCTTCATCACCTCCGGAGCCAGCGCCTGGAAGCGCCTGCGGAACTGCGTGAGGAGCAGCCGGTCCGAATACCCTGCGGGCACACGGGGCTGTTGGGGCCGCACCAGGACACTGGGAGTGGCACTGGGAGTGCTGGGGAGGGACCTGCTGGGACACCCTGTGCACAGCAAAGGCCACCCAGGGTGGAAGGGACATTGGGAGCTGCCATGAGAGAGGAAACCCCTGCAGTGAGGGCAGGGAGAGGGCACCGAGGTGAGCTGGAGGTGGCCAGATGTCACCCCAGCACCTCGTGTCACACAGGACACACCCCTGGACCTCCTGCACAGGTCCCTCTCCCCATGGCAGGGGCTGTGGTTGTGCCTGATGCGTGGGTGCTCCAAGGAGCTCAAACCACAGAGCTCAGGCATGAGAGGGGCTCAGAACCCCTGCAAGAAGCAGGAATAAAAACTGAGGGGGATTTCTGATCAGGGAATTTCTGAAGGAGGGGTTTCCTTGCTGCTGGTGTGAAGTGGGTGATGAGCAAAGGCTGGAAGGGCTGAGCCAGGGGAAGGTGGGACAGGCCAGGGCAGGGTCATACCGACACGGTGGAGGCGCAGGGCATCCAGGAGCTGGGTCCCCTCCAGCTGTGTCCTCAGGGCCACCACATCCAGCTGTGGGGCTGCGTCCGGCGGCGCCGGGGGCCGAGGGACCGGCCCTTCCCCGCCCATCCCTGGCAGCAGGCAGTGGACAAAGTGCAGCTGGGACCGTCGGAGGAGGTTGGTGAGGGCATCCTGGAGGGCAGCAGAGGTCAGTGGGGATGGAGGGGACAAAGGGGCAGCACGTGCTGGCGGTGGGAGATGCTCCCTGTGCACCCACAGGGTGTCTGGGCAGGTGGGGGAGTTGGGAGCAGCATCAGTCACAGGGACGAACACAGGTGGTGAGCAGGACCCTTCCCCCTAAAGTCCCATTTGATCAGGTTGTGGCCAGGAAATTTACCAGGGTTTGTAGAATCACAGGATTTTCTGGATTGGGAGGGTTAAAGATCATCAGGGTTGAGGGATGCTGGGGAGAGGGTTTGCCAGGGACAGGCAAGACCCCAAAATGGGTTGGTCAGGGAATCAGCAGAGCCTGAGCCTCATCTGGGAGAGAGTTTGGACACTTAATTAGGTGTGAGAGCAGCAGGAGCCTGGCACGTGCCCAGCGCCGAGGGCTGGTTACTGTCTGAGCACTTAAGAGGATTAAAGCAGCGAGGAGCTCTGTGATCTGTGTGTGATCTGTGTGCAATCCGTGTGTGATCCGTGTGCGATCCGTGTGTGATCCGTGTGTGATCTGTGAGTGATCCGTGTGTGATCTGTGAGTGATCCATGTGTGATCTCCGTGTGCGATCCGTGTGTGATATCCGTGTGCGATCCGTGTGTGCGATCCGTGTGTGCGATCCGTGTGTGCGATCCGTGCGCGATTCTGTGTGTGATTCTGTGTGTGATCCGTGTGTGATCCGTGTGTCATTTGTGCGTGATCTCTGTGTGATCCATGTGTGATCTGTGTGTGAACCCTGTGTGTGATCCTTGTGTGATCTGTGCCTGAGCCATGCGTGATCCGTGTGTGATCCGTGCGTGATCCGTGTGTGAACCCTGTGTGTGATCCGTGCCTGAGCCATGCATGATCTGTGTGTGATCCGTGTGTGATCCCTGCACAATCTGTGTGTGATCTGTGAGTGATCCATGTGTGATCCGTGTGTGATCTCTGTGTGCGATCTGTGTGTGATCTGCGCGTGATCCGTGTGTAAACCCTGTGTGATCTGTGCATGATCTCTGTGTGATTCTGTGTGTGATCTCTGTGTGTGATCCGTGCCTGATCTCGTTGCCTGGGATGCTCTCCCCAAGTGCCAGCAGCGCTGGACAGGCCAGCACAGCATCCCAGGTGGCCCCAGTGAGCACGGGCAGGAGGTCACTGCTGGGGGTGCGGGCTCCCCGGTAAGGGAGCGTGTCCAAGGCGAGGTCCCCACGCTCTGTGTCACCACCCCCCCGCCCCGCAGCCGCAGCGAGTGGCACTCACCGCCTGCAGCTTGATCTGGGCGCACACCGACCTCTTCCTGACGGCGGCGAAGCTGCTGGCGAAGGTTTTCCTCAGGCAGGCGTTGCGGTGCAGGGCGGCCTGGGAGCGCCCCTCCAGCCCGGCCAGGGCGCGGCAGGACAGCGGAGCCCTCGCCCGCGGCTGCACCAGCTCCCGAACCGCGGCTCTGCCGGGACAGACACGGCCGGCTCGTTTCCCCTGCTTCTTCGACAGGGATGCAACACCCAGGGCCCCAAAATCCCAAGCTGGTGCTGCTCTGAGTGTACCAGGATGTTGGGACACCCTCACCCACTCCATCCTCTCTGGGCCGAGCATGGAGCTGTTCATTGCCACTAAAGCTTCCCTGGGTTGAAGCCCAAACCAAATGAGGCAGGAATTTGCAAGCAGAAGGTTAAAATCCCCCTGTGTGCACAGACACCTGCAGCACTTCAGTTCCCTTTCAATTCCAATTTAATTTACAAGGCTGCTCAAAGCAGTGGGGAAACCTGGGCTGCTGGTGGAGCCTCACAGCTCTGACTTGTGCTGGACCCCCACAGGCAGGGACACCTTCCACCAGCCCAGGTTGCTCCAAGCCCTGTCCAGCCTGGCCTTGGACACTTCCAGGGATGGGACAGCCATGATTTCTCTGTGTCAGGGCTTCACCACCCTCACAGCCAGGAAATTCTCCCCAATTTCCCACCCAACGCTGCCCTCTGGCAGTGGGAAACCACTCCCCGTGTTCACACAAGGGAATCCCCACATCTCCCTCTGTCTCCGGAGCCGGGGCAGGTTTGCAGCTCAGAGCAGGGACATCCCCAGCCCCGTCCCACGGGCTCTGTGGCACCTCCCGGCACTTACACCGTGGAGTTCTGCAGCACCTGGATGGCGTTCTGGGCTGAGAGGTTGAACTTGGCCTTGCTGACCCAGCCCGTGAGGTCGTAGCGCACGGGGGCCGTGCCCAGCTGGTGGCAGATCTCGAAGTGCAGCGTCTGCTCACACCTGCGCAGGTGCCCCTCACCTGTGGCCGTGACAGCGCCCCGGGACCGGCCCGGGGAAAAGCGCAGTCAGGGGTTTAATCCTCCTCATCTCCCAAACTCCCAAAGCTGGATGGTGACTCCGAGGCTGGGCAGCCGAGCCCAACTCACCCTCCTGGTCGGGTCCCCTGCTGGCGAAGTAGGAGCAGAGGCGCTCGAAGGCAGTGCCGTCCCCGGAGCCTGGGATCAGCACCTCCTCGTCCAGGATCCACAGCAGCCCCCGGCGAGCGGCCCCGGGGCTGCCCGGGAGCACCTGCGGCTGCCGAGGGACACCAGGGCTCTGGGATCCGGCCACAGCCACACCAGCCTGTCCTGCTCCCACTGCCCCTACCCTAGGGCAGACCCTCCCCAGCCCTGGACATCCCCCTGAGCCCTCAGCAGCATCCCAGAGGAGCCCATCACTCCAGGCTGGAAGGGGTGATGGAGGGCAGAGCTTGGTCAGGGAGGGTGTTTCTATTTTAAAAAGCCAAAAATGTCCTGGTGGATGCTGTGTCCCTCCCCTGCAACACCTCAGGTTGCTCTGGGATGCTCCAGAGGGTCCTGCTGCGCCTCTGGAGCCCTCACTGCCTGGAGCAGCTGGGTGCAGAGGGGACAGGGTACCTGGGAGCAGCTCAGGTCGATGATGGACAGCGTGGCCAGTGGAGAGCGCTCTGGAAGATCAAAAGACACCTCAACATTTTCCTGGAAAACATCATTTAAAAGCTTGTTTCAGTCGTGGGATGGCATCTGGAAGTCTTCATCACTAGGGAAGGGCACATCTCTCCGTACTCCATGATGTGTGTGTTAAACCATAGGAATTCAGCTATTTTCCCAGGGCTAGAGGCATTATGGTAACTCCTTCAAGCCTATAATAAGTTCATCTCTGCCTGTAGGTTTCTCAGCAGCTTATTTCTGCAATAATTTATCATTTTCCTTTCTATTCTCTATTATTCATCAGCTGAGGAAAAAGTCAGCCGTGCCAACAGAAGAGCACAAAGTCTCCTGAGCTGGAGCAAGTCTATAATAGAATTCCAGGATGGTTTGGGTTGGGAGGGACCTTTAAATCATTTCATTCCAACACCCCTGCCGTGTCAGCTTCCACAAAGAGGCCAAGAGAGCACCTCTGGCACATCAGAAATAGCCAAGAGGATTCAGAACTGAGTCAGGGGGTGAAGAGAGAGGCAGCTCAAGCTTCCTGCTCTGTGCAGCCCCCCCCCCAGTAAAGCTCCTGAGTTATTCACTCACACCACAGTGGGACACGGGGACACCAGGGGACAAAGGCAGCCCCACTCCCAGGTGCTCCCAGCCCCTGCTGCTCACCTCTCTGTACCTCTCCATCTCCCTCAGGAAGGTTTTCTCATAGAACAGCCCCTGCAGCCTCTCCTGGACGTAGTTGTGGCACAGCTCCTCGAAGGTGGCCGCGCGCTCGCTCCGCTGCTGCCGCGGGCTCTGGAAGCCAGGGGTGTCCACCACGGCAATGGAGGCCATGGAGAGGTGCTGGGAGGAGAAGGATCTGGGAAGAGCAGCAGGATTTACCAGGATAAACACGACCAGGATTTACCCGCAGGCAGCAGAGTGGTGCCAGCCTTGCTGCAGTGGACACAGGAGCCCCAATGCCATCCCCACCTAAAGGTTTTCACCCTGCTGCCTGTTTTCCCAGCAGGAATCCATCACCTGCTCCATGCCTCTGGAGAAGGAAGGGGCTGCCACCCTAACCCCAGTGCTCAGCAGCTCTTTGGTACCTGTTGATGAGCGAGACCACGGCAGCAAAGAGCTCCTCGTAGAGCCCCGAGGCCATTCCCTCCACACACTCCACTCCCGTCATCTTGGGCCCTGGCACAGTGAAGGGAAGAGCAGGCAAGTTTTTATTTCCAGCAGAGTTCAGCCTGCCCAGAGCTGAGGTGAGACCCAGGATCCCCCAAATTGTGGTGCAGGAGAACCCACATGGCCCCACAGCGTTGCCCCTGCACATCCCCTGGCCTGCCTTCAGCTCCTCTCCTGCCTCTGGTGGATTTAAGGAATTCAACTATTTCCATGTCAAAGGCCATTCCCTCAGGTTCTTGCTTTTATCAGGGTAACTCACAGTGCCCAGCTGGAATTTGGCTGCTGAGCATCATGGAATCATCAGGGTTGGAAAAGGCCTCCAAGATCATCAAGTCCAACATTTAAAGGAGTGTGGGGAGGCTGACCTGAAACCCAGGCAGCATCTCACCCTCCCACCTCACACATGCTGGATCTGCCTCCATCAATGAGATCCACATTATAATTTAAGGTTTAAGGTTTATGGTGGGTCAGCAGCACAATCCCTGATCCAGATCTCCTTGCAGGACACAGGTGCCTGGAGCACAGCACCAGCCTTGTGGAGTTTGGGGAATTCCCCCGTTTTTCCAGGCAGAGCTCTCACAGCGTTTAAGCCACATCACTTATCTGAATTCACCTGATCTCCTGTGTCCCTAAGGAAGGTCAGGCAGGGGCAGCTGGAGAGCTGAGGGCAGCGACGTGACTCAGCACAGCTGATGACTTTATTAACATTAACAGACCTAACTGGGTCTGACCGCCTCACAATTCCCTCTCCCCCAGAAATAAAGGGAAAAGGGGTGGGGCATCCCGGTACCTGGCGGGCTCTCCTCTGCTTGGGGCTGTCCCCGCGCTGTCACCTGCGCCAGGATGTGCCTCAGGTGGTGCTTGAAGACGGCGGTGCCGAGCTCCTCCACGTCGCAGCCCAGCACCTCGGCAGCGCGGCTGGCGCTCTCGAACCTCAGGAACTGCTTCCTGCCCACTGGGGAGAGCCACGGGGGGCTCAGCCAGGGCCAGCCCTGCCTCGGCATCACCAAAACGCTCCCACGGCCCCCCTCGTGCACCCCCAAAATCAAAACTGCTCAAGGTAAATCGGGGGACCAGGCGAGCCACGCGGCATCGGTGTTTGAGCGGAGCAAAGCAGCAGATGTGCCGATGGGAGCTGATGGGATTAGGAAGCAATCCCTGAAAATCCGGGATCACCTTTCAGGGTGCCAGCAGTGTTTGCTGTCCCTGCAGCCGGGAGCAGCGGCTCCTCCCCGCGGGCAGGCATCGCTCACAGCCGGTGATAACGATTCCGGCTTAATGATTAAAATCAATAGCGAAGTAATCTGCAGGATTAATCCTTTTACAAATCCAGGGCGCAAAGGTGCAGTGGAGGCAGCCGGGCAGCACAGCTCAGGAACACGGAGGGATGAGCACAAATGGGAGCAGCCAAAGTCACCCAGAGACCTCGGGGTGGCACTTTTGGGTGGTGGGTGAGGAGATCGGGGGGCTCACAGATAGAAATGGGCCCTTAAAACACAGCTGGGGGCTGGAGGCAGGGAAGAGGGTGTGAGATGGAGAGTGAGAGGTGGCCACGTCCTGGGAAGCTCCATGGGGGATCCACTCCCGGCAGAGGGGATGCACAAAGCTGGGCTCGAGGGCTTGGGGTGCCTCGCAGCACACCATGAGAGTCAATCCCCTTCTCCCTTCCCCTTTGATCCTTTTCCCGGTATTTTCTATGCTGACTGAAGGACTCCAACATCAAGGGCTGTGCTGGAGCAGGCAGAGGAATTGCCTCAACACTCCAGGCTTTGATTTATTCTGTTTTCACTTGGTTTTGTCTGAGCTGGCTGGACAGACGCTGATTCCTGTCAGACACAAAAGCTCTGCCTGCCAGGGATTTGGAGAGGTTGGGGGCTGCACAGACCTGGCTGGCATCCCATAGTGCCCATTCCAGCATCCCACACTGCCCATTCCAGCATCCAGCTGGGCACTCCCAAAATGAGACACATCTCCAAAATCTGCTCTGCTGAAAACTCACAGGGCAGAAGGACTGCCCATTCCAGCATCCCACATTGCCCACTCCAGCATCCCACACTGCTCCAGCATCCCATAATGCTCCAGCATCCCACACTGCCCACTCCAGCATCCCACAGTGCCCATTCCAGCATCTCTAGGACAAACCAAAGGGTCCATTCAGCCCTGGCATCCCCAGGCACCATTTTACCCTCCATAAACCATAACCAGCAGCAGCTCCACATGGCTCTCCTGAGTGTGATGTGACCATGGAAAATTCGCTGACTTTAACACCTGAAGGGAATTACTTCGGCCCAGGTAAATATTTAAGAGAAGCAGAAGGAAAACACAGGGTCAGCCCTGATGGGGACAGCTCAGCCTCTCTTGCTGCAGCCCCAGCCCATTTCCAAACTGCTCAATCCTGATTTCCTGGGTTCCAGGACATGATGCCACATGCCCTGGGCCACAGCAGTCCCCGTGTACCAGCAGCTCAAGTGCTCACCCAGGGCTGATGCTGTTGGTCTCACTGACCCCAAAATTCCCCCCTGACTGTCTGGGTGCTCCTGTCCCTCCTGCTGCCCTGGTGCCCCTGACCTCTGCAGGCTTTGGGGCAGCTCAGTGTCCTCCACATGGGCAGCAGGTTCCAGCCCTCCTGCCCTGTGGTTTTCCTCCATCCAAAGGATGTCAGGAGGCTGGATTTGCATCAGCCTCGCTGTGCCAGGGGGTTTGGAGTGATTCCTGACACACCTGTGGCAGCACCAGGAGGGCTGGAATGGCAGCCACCTCCATTACAGGTGCGTGGTTGGAAGCCCACAGGGAGCTGGGAGCCACAGATGATTTATTCTGATATCAGCCAGCAAAAGGCCAGCGTGAGATTGAGCTGAACGCCGCCCCCGCTGCGCCCCAAACCTCCCTTCTGCTTACAGGGGCAGCAAATAAATTAAAACTGGGGATTTTCTGCAGCACACAAAGGGACTGGAGCACTCAGGTGAATGGTGCCCAGGGTGCCCCGCTGGCCTCTGGCTGCCAGGCTGCTTTCCTAATAAAAGAGCTGCTCCAATACGTTTCAAAGGCAGCGGGAAGGGCTGACACCGGGATGGAGCAGAAGGAGCTTTTGAAATTCAGCCTTTTCTTCTCAGCGTTTTTGTAGCTGAAAATGCATTTCCCACCCCCAGCCAGGGAGAGGTGGTGCTTTCCCTCCTGGTTTATCCCTGCACAAACCGAAGGGGTGAGGAGGGAAGGGGGAAAGGTGCCTTTAACCCACACCGGGGCTGTTTAACACGTGCCAGGGCCGTGGCTGTGGATGGGGATGGAGGAGGCACCCGGCTGAGCTCCTGAATGCCCTGGAAAAGCAGTGCCGAGGCTCCCCTCGGGGAGATTTCAAGGAGAGGATTTGGAGTACACAACATCAAAGGGCATGAAAGGGGAAGGGAAGAGATGGCGATCGGGAGACAGGTTTAACCACATTAAAAGAGTCGTCGCCCCCACTGAGACTTCTGCTCCATCCGGCTTTGATCCATTTTTTATCCATATTTCCTTTCATTTCTCCCCTTTTGTTGACACTCGGTGGGGGAATCAATACCAGAGTGAGCGACACTGAGACATGCTCTGCTTGTTAATCCCACACCAGAGCCTGCTTGGAGCTGCAGCCCTGCCTGGATCCGCTACTCCCATTCCTGTTCCTGCGCAAAGAATGGAGCAGCATTTGTTGGAAACAGCATTTGATTCCCTCCCAGACAGATTTATAGAGGGCTGAGGACAGAATGTGCAGGAAGTCTGAGCAAAAAACTCCCCCGTGACCATCCCTCCACCTGTCCTTGAGCTGGGCACTCCCAAAATGAGACACATCTCCAAAATCTGCTCTGCTGAAAACTCACGGGGCAGAAGGACTTCCAAATATTTTGGCCAAGAGCCTTTTGACACTCATCAGCCTGAGAGCACAGGGTCATCTATAAAAGCTGGGAGGGCATTCAGGTGGATGGAGATGAGGAAAGAGAACACCAGGAAGAAGGAGAAAAGAGAACTCACTGTAAGTCATGACAGCATCTGTCCTTTTAAAATAATTAATAAATGATTAATGGCATAAATTACCATAAGATGTGTTATGACATGTTGCAGAGACACTTATAAATGTCTGTGGCTTAGTTTATGGCAGCTTTTGTGCAACCCTCACAAATTGAAGTGTGTAAATCAATGTGGCTGCCTCTAAAACGGGTTAGCACACGTCCTAAAATAATTTGTAAGGGATAAGGCAATTCCTGCTCATCCGTATTAACAAAGTCTCTATAAATACAATCTCCATTCAGACTCAGCCCACTGTAATTCAGTTACTGTGGCAGACACTCAAGAGATGATGAAATTAGTGCCACCTGAAGCTGTCCCCTCATGGTGTCACTGGGGACAACGCACCAATAAAGGAGTCACCCACCCCAGTCCTTCCTAAGGAGCCACCATGAGGGGACACCAAGCAGCCCCTGGCAAGGACGTGTGACAAGGACAGACCTGCTCCAGAAGCCCCCCCAGGGCAGGACACCAGCATCCCACCTCCCACGAGGGAGGAAGAGCAAGGAAGAATTTGGATTGACCACAAACAGAGCAGCCTTGGGATGAGCATCATCATCCCTGCTGTCTTGGGTTAGGTAACCAAAATATTTGTATTCTATTTCATTGTTGTAAAAGCAGAGATTTCTTTATCTCTTGTAGCTCCAGGGGGGAGGGGGGCGGATGCCTTCTGATAATTGCCCAGCTGTTAAAACCAGATTTCTTATCTCTGGGCCAGTGTTTCTTATCTCCTTCACCACCCATCCATCCTCCAGGGGATATCTGCTGATAATGGGCCATGAAGGCTCACCAATGACATCACACATGACATCATCCCATTGGGAGATGCTCCACCCAGTGTGGGCGGAGCCAGCCGTTCCTACCTGGATAAAAACTGAGACTCAGGAGCAGCAGGGATCTGGTTTTTTCTACCAGAGGAAGACCAGACCCATCTCGCCACCACTGGACTTTTCCTACTCCATTATCTGTACCCCACAGAACCTCATCCAGGATTTATTTGGACTGCTCCCCACCCCCTGACCAACAGGGGGTCAGATCATATCCTTGACTCTGTCAGGGCTTTTCCAGGACTTTTATTTTTCTTG
Source organism: Acrocephalus scirpaceus scirpaceus (assembly GCA_910950805.1). NCBI lineage: Eukaryota > Metazoa > Chordata > Aves > Passeriformes > Sylviidae > Acrocephalus > Acrocephalus scirpaceus. The sequence continues at coordinate 9,324,569 of OU383788.1, forward strand.
CTTGTTTGTCTTTGTACTACTGCATTTGTATTTTGTTTTCTTTTTTTTTTAATTCCTTTTATTAAAGAACTGTTACTCCTTTTCCCATATCTTTGCCTGAAAGCCCCTAATTGCAAAATTACAATAATTTGGAGGGGAGGGGGGTGACATTCTCCATTCCAAGGGAAGCTCCAGCTCTCCCTGGCAGACACCTGTCTTTCAAAACCAAGACACCTGCACACACCCAGACACTGATCCCTGCCAGGACACGCTCCAAGCACAGAGACAAGGTGTGAGGGAAGCAGAGGCAGCGTTACCCTTACCTTTGCAGGCTCCAGCAGCTCCCAGGTGATAAATTCCTGCCAGGATGCGCCACACGGCCGCCTGCTCCTCTGTGCTGATGCCCAGCGTGCCCATGGCAGCCCGGAGCTGGGAGAAGGCCACCGAGGCTCTCTGCTTGTCCTCGGGCTGTGGGGAGACAGAGCCAGGGGGTGTCACCACCTCTGATGGGCACCATGCCCCACAGAAGGGAGAGTGAAACCATCAGGACAATGGGACCCTCGAGAAATTTGGACCAAGTGGAGAAGCCACTGGCAGGTTCCTCGGGTGTGAGGAGCAGGCTGGGGACATCACCTTGTCATACAAGGACAGGTAATTCCCACCTCAGGAGTGTCCACAGAGCAGCAGCTGGAGATGGATGTTTTCTATCATGGAATCATCGAGTGGTTTGGGTTGGGAGGGAGCTTAAAGCCCATCCCCTTCCAAGGGACACCTTCCACAGCCCAGGCTGCCCATCCAGCCCTGTCCCCTCACCAAACACACCTGCCCAGAGCAGCTCCCGGCCACCAGCAGGACCTCACCTGCCACCTCCCACCATGGACACCCCTCCTGCAGTCCCTGAGCTGGAGCTGCTCTGTGGGGCCAGGAGCAGCATCCCACCTTGGGACCAGGGAAAACTCTCCGTGCTGGGATGGCAAATCCCCAGAAATTAACTGTGAAAGGAGGGTAAAACCCCATCCCTGAACCCAAACCTGCTGCATCAGCAGGGTGAGGGCCTCGCTGTGCCCTCCCCGGAGCTGCTGCTCCAGCAGCCGATTCCTTTGGCTGCTGAAGGGGAGCAGGAGCTCCCTAATGAAGATGGAATATTGGATTCATCAACAGATGATGTAACTGCAAATTGCTGCGATTCATCCCAGCGCTTTGGCTCCTGGACAATCTGCTGGGGCTCTGCAGACAGCTCAGACTGATGAGGGGCTGGGAATCAGCTGTGGAGCTTTAACCCCTAAAATTCACATTCTGGGCTGCCCAAAGGATGCTCTTGCCCCTGGGAGTCGCTGCTGCAGGGGAACATCAGGGGTAGGTGACCCTGGAGCAGCAGGATCTGGTCCCAAGGTGGTTGTGGCATGTGCAAAACCCAAGCAGAAGTCCCAGGCAGGGCAGCCCCAGTCCCAGCAGCTCCCCTGTGGCTGTCAGAGGGGTTCTGGGGGGGCTGTTTGGGCAGACCCTTCCTCACATCCCAACATTCCCTCCCTCCCCTCCAGGCTCCCAGTACAGTGACATCACCACGAGTCACCCAGGGACTCCAGGCCATCCTCTAACTGGTGGGGACAAAGTGGGGGCCCTGCAGTGTCCCCACTTCAGCTGGGCACAAGATTCCAGCATTTCCCTCTCCCTACCTTTGTGAAGGGTTTGATCCCAAAGGAATTGCTCTCAGCCACCTGGTGCAGGTGCAGCGTCGTCCTGGGAGTAAAACAAGAGTAAAGCTCCCTCCTTGCCTGCCCTCAGCACCCCCAGACACCCCAACAGCACCACCTGAGGGACCTGGATGGGACAGGCCACCACAGCCCTGCCCCCCCCCCACACAGGGACACCAGGAGCCTTCTCCTGGGGACACAGCCTGGGGGGAACCAGAAGTGAGAGGGAAAGGGGGATCTCTCTCTCATTTATCACCCCAATTTCTTTAGTGGAGAGGCAAAAAATCACCAGGAAATGCCCTCATTTCACAGAAAATCTCTGTGTGTGCAGAAAGATCCCTGCAGCCCCATTAATGCAATTGCTCTCACAATCCCTTATCTGGGGGTCTCAAACCTCCGTTGATGGAGGGAATTTGGGTATAAAGGATGGGGAATCCCTGGACAGTCCGGGGCTGTCAGAGCCTCACACCCACCTCTCTGCCACGTCCAGCCCTGCCAGCAGCAGTGGGAAGATGTTGAAGCTGCTCTCTCCTTCGGGCTGCTGGGCAACGCGAGCCCTCTCCAGCAGCATGGTCTGGGGAGGGAAAAGGGGACAGGGAGATGTGGGCTCAATATTTTTGAGTTTGAGAGAATTTCAGCTTGCTAGCTATTGCTAGCTCCTTTCCCAAGGGAAAGCTGTCAACAGTTTCTCTTCCCAAAAAATCTTTCTGCTTTTCTCAAAACATTTTTAAGTAAACAGTGCCTTTTCCCATAAGAAAACCTCCCCCAGGCTTTTGTTACTTAACCAATGGAGAGAGGTGTCAGTCCTATGGACCAATAGGGTCCCATTTTTAACAGCATGTGTTATAAGAAAATGAGTAAACTGTAAAGAAAGCCTTGATTTCTTTCTCTTCTGCCTTTGGAGAATTATTGGAGTCAATTAATTTCTGAGATGCCCCTGGGAGCTGCCAAGGAGGGCCTGGATTTTTCCTTGCAGGGACTCTGCTGGGTTTGGGGGCTGCTCCTCCCACCCAGGGCCGTGCAAACAAGAGCTGAATCACCATCCAGGCATCAAGGGGCAGCACTTCAGTGCATGAAAGCAACACCCACGGTCCCTGTGAGCTTCCAGAGGTCTGGGCAGTGCTGTGGCCCCAGCAAAAATGCTGCAGGATCGGGGTGAGTCATTGCCTGGGCTGAAGGCAAGCCCAGCTCAGCTCCAGCCTTGCCAAAGGTGTTCAGTGCCAGCAGTGACTCTGCAGAGCCGGGGGTCCCACCCCAGACTGTCCCACGGAGTTCTGGTGGTCCTGACGGGGACATTCCCACTCCTGCACAAGGACAGCCCCACCAGCTCCCCGTGGGTGCCCAGGGCAGGGCAGGGGCAGCAGTGGGGAGCCCTGCTGCCCCCCAGGAGCAGACAAGGCCCAGGGGCACGGGCAGCTCTGATTAAAGAGCCTTTGATAAGAGCCCTGACGGTGATAAAAAGCCCTCTGAGGCTCAGCTCCAGGCGGGCCGTGAGGGGCTGCTAATGAAACGCTGAATTATGCATTTCCTCATCAACATTTCATCCCAGCGCCGCTCCGAGCTCCCTGCCAGGGACGGGGACTGGCTGGGGGACCCTGACACGCTGCTGGCAGAGCTGCTGCTCAGGGGACATTTGGGCACCTCGGGTTTGGGAGGAGCAGGGAGCAGAGCAGGGAGAGGAGCAGGGAGTGGAGCAGGAAGAGGAGCAGGGAGAGAAGCAGGTATGAGGAGCACGATGAGGAGCAGGGATGAGTGATGCCTTAGCTTTTATATTTTCAGATTCTGTGCTGCTTAGGGATGAAGCCTCATATTAGGAACTGCACTGAGCTCCCTCTGTGGAGCAGTGAGACAAAACAAATCCATTTCTGCTGGAACACCAAGGACAACTTTCAGGCCAAGAACACAAACAACGATGGACTGAGGGGTGGAACAAGGATGGGACCTCACAGCCTGGGGCTGTAATTGGACAATTGGACCCCAATATGCAAATAGACCTAAACTTATAAAATGGCAAAATCTCGTGACTGTGGGGCCATCTTTGCTACCACTTGCAGACCACCCTGGGTGCAGCCTTGTGTAGGCTTCTGTAATGCCCAGGGTGGATTCTGGGGACCTTTTAATAAATCCTGATTTTACTCTCTAGTTTTGCCCAGCCTCTGTTTCAGGTCAGCCTTCCCAAGGGAACATGAGGAGAGGGGAGAGGAACAGGGATGAGGAGCGGGGATGAGGAGCAGGAATGAGGAGCAGGGAGCAGAACATCACTCCTCATGCCCAGCCCGACTGGGAAGTGCAGCACAGGGGTGCTGCGCTCATCCTCACCCCAAGGACCCCCATTTTCAGCCACGGTCTCAGCAGGTGAGAGGTACCTGGAGGTGAGCAGCAGTGACCTGGCCGGTGGCACTGAAATCCAGTGACAGCACCATGGAGAAGCGCGTGGAGCTGCTGCTGTGGCCCGTGGTCACCGAGCCAAAGGCTCCCAGCACTGTGAACATGGCCTGGATCTTCTCCACTGCAAAAACACCACCAGGTGAGAAACAGATTTGTAAGGAATTCCCAAAGCCTAACAAAAAAAGCTCACATAAAATGCATCTGTATGCAAACTTTGAGATGAGAAATACTGACTTAGAAATACCATAGAATAAGATAAACATTGTTAAGAGAGAAACTAAAAACAAGTTTCAAAGGATGGCCTTGCAAATAAGACTAGATACTTCAGAGAAATAGAACTATAAAGGTGCATTGTAGTAGGACTCACAAAGGCTAATTTTGGATAATTAGCTTTAAGGCATTAACAGCATTGTGTGGCAAAACTGATAGACAAAAAAAAATGCTTATAATGTATTCTAATTTAAAAATAGTTGGTTTCTGACTGCAATAGTGTAAATTATAACATCTATATTGTCTCACCCTTCAGATGAAACTGAAAATAGAATGAAAGTTTTTAAAATGCTTCTCAGTTGCCCCACCTCTGGGTCAAAAAAAAAGTATAATGCAACAAAACTGGAGCCCTGCAGCTCTGGAGGAGTTGTCTCCTCCTGCCTCTCCTCTGCCTGCTCCTCCCGGGCTCTGTCCCAGCACTGGGGGACTGGCCAGGCGTGGGGTCAGCGTCCCACACCGGGTGTATCCTGGCAGGAAGGGGACGTGCCAGCCTATCCAGGCTGTTCCAGGCTGTCCCTCAGCCCTTTGCAAGAGCACGGTGTACCCAGGAGAGCCCCGAAATCCAACCCTGCCCTCTGAAGCCGCTGCCTGCCGAGCAGCGCTTCCTCCCGCGTCACCGGTAACCCGAGCGGGTGGGAAAGCGCTGCCCCGAGCCCCGGAGTCATTCGAGTAATTCCCCCCCCGCCGCTCACGCTGGGGTTCGTCAAACAGCAAAGCTGTTGGGGCTGGGACGGGGACAGCGGCACTCGCGGCCACACCGGCTGCTCCGGAGCCACCCCGGGGGACACAAATGGGGCTGGGATTTGTGTCTGTGTGCCCACAGCCTGCACAGGGTGTGAGTGCTGCCTCAGCCCAGCGCCGAGCAGCCAGTGCCACGCCTGACCTTACCTGAGACACTGCCCAAATCCACCTGAGACACTGCCCGTACCCACCTGAGACCCTGCCCGTACCCACCTGAGACCCTGTCCAGACCTGAGACCCCGCCCAAACCCACCTGAGACACCGCCCTTACCTGTGACCCCGCCCAAACCCACCTGTGACCCTTTGCATACCTCAGATCCCACCCTTACCTGAGACCCGCACCCATACCTGAGACCCCACCCATACCTGACCTCACCCATACACGAGACCCCGCCCATACACGAGACCCCGCCCAAACCCACCTGAGACACCGCCCTTACCTGTGACCCCGCCCAAACCCACCTGTGACTCCGTCTGTACCTCTGACCGTGCCCATACTTGAGACCCCGCCCATATCTGTGACCCCGCCCGTACCTGTGACCCCACCCATACCTGTGACCCTGCCGTCCAGGCTGCCCGCCGTGCCCACCAGGTACTCCAGGGCGCTCTGGCAGCACCGGGTCCTGCCGGCGCCGCTGTGCCCCAGCGGGACGATGGCCTGGTCCCGCCGCTGCATCAGCAGGTTCCTGTAGGCTCTGTGCGCCAGCGAGCAGATGTGCGGGGGGAGGTTGTCCCGCTTCCCCCTGGGGACCTGCGGGCAGGGAGAGAGTGACAGAGCACACCCCAAACAGGCTTCCCACGGAGAAAATCCTGGAGATTCACACTCAGGGTGAAGATTTCCCCCCAGGGTGCAGAACCTCCCCAGAATGAGTCCTCAGAGCCCCCCCAGCCCCAAGACCAAGCACCCCTGGAGCGTTCCTGGCCATCAGCGTCTTTGGAGCATTGCCCTTGCAAAACATCCCTGATCCTGAGTGTCCCCACAGCATCCCAAGTCCCAAACGTCCCTAGAGGATTCCCAGTCCCAAATACCCCCAGAGCAGCCCCGGTCCCGAGTGACCCAGAGCAACCCCGGTCCCAAACGTCCCCTGAGCATCCCCGGTCCCAAAAGTCCCCAGAGCATCCCCAGTCCCGAGTGTCCCAGAGCAACCATGGTCCTGAATGTCCCCGGAGCAACCCCGGTCTCAAACACACTCTGAGCATCTCCAGTCCCAAATGCCCCCAGAGCATCCCCGGTCCCAAACGCTTCCCGAAAATCCCCAGCCCCCAGATCCCAGAGCAACCATAGTCCTGAATGTCCCCGGAGCAACCCTGGTCCCAAACATTCCCCGAGATCCCCGGTCCCAAATGTCCCCTGAGCATCCTCGGTCCCAAACGCCTCCCGAAAATCCCCAGTCCCCCGATCCCAGAGCAACCATAGTCCTGAATGTCCCCGGAGCAACCCCGGTCCCAAAAGACCCCCGAGCATCCTCGGTCCCAAACGTCCCCCGAGCATCCCCGGTCCCAAACATTCCCTGAGCACCCCCGGTCCCAAACGTCCCCCGAACATCCCCGGTCCCGACTGTCCCCGCACTGTGACGGTCCCACGGTGCCACCTGCCGGCCCCGCCGCGCCCGGCGCCCTCCGCCACTGTCCCCAGGAGGGTTGGTGGCCGCTTCCCACGGGAGATGCCGCCGCCCCAGGTCCCTTCTCTCACCTTCCCGGCTCCGCCGGCGGGTGCGGAGCCGGTGGCGATGGCCACCAGGCTGGGCCCCGCGTATGTGCAGGGCAGGCGGGCACGGAAGCGCTGCCGCAGCGTGTTCATGACGCTGCACTCGTTGAGGCTGATGAGGGCGGCCAGATCCTCGGCCTGGTCCAGGCTGGCGGGGTTGGTCTGCGGGAAGAGAGACAGAGACCCCTGGAGCTCTGCTGTGCCCGGGCACTGTCCTGCTCCAGCCCGGGCTGGGGAAGGGGCTCACCCTCTGCACGCTGTCCTCATCCACCTCGGTGACGGTGCCATCCTCGTCCCGGCGCACCCTCACCCTCCCCGCGGGCAGCTCGGGTGTCCCCAGGTCCGGCTTCAGCTGTGTGGCTGAGGGAGAGGCTGTGAGTGTCCCCGGCGTGGGGCAGCCCGGGGCACAGCCGGCTGTGGCCTGGGGAGGTGCCAAGGGGCCAAAGCCAGCCCGGCACAGCACCCGGAGCTGCTCTGCTGCCTGTGGCACCCAGGGCAGAGCAGGGAGAGTTACCGAGTGTGAATCCGTCCTGCTGGATCAGCCAGACCTTCTCTGCTTCGTACCAAACATCCCTGGGAGCCTGTGGGGAGAGGGGAATGGGGCAGGAGCAGGAGGAAAGCTGAGCTGAACCAGCTGCCTTTGCCCCACGGACAGGGACATTCCCACACTCCTGCCCCTCTGCTGCCCGCCCATCCAGGCCTGGGGTCTCCTTCCTGCCAACCCAGCCCATGGAAGGGGAGGAGCTGCATGAAACCAGAAAACTGCAGCAGTGCCCCAAAACCCAAATAAAACCCCAGCACATTACCTGGTCCTTGTCCGTGCTCTCCCCCGAGGCCTCTTTATCCTGGTCCTTTTCCATGCTCTTGCTCATCTCTTTGCTCCTTCCCGTTGTTCCTTTAGCCTGGTCCTTGTCCGTGCTCTTGCCAATCCCTTCGCTCTCTTTCCCCATCTCTTTACCCTTTCCCAGATCTTCCTTCACCTTCCCCACCTCTTTTCCCACATCTTGGGACTTCTCTTGGATTCCTCCCGGCTCCCCCTTGACACCCTCTGACTTGCTGGTGGTTTTTTCAGGCGTTTTGATCTCCCTCGGCTCCTTCTTGCCACGTCCAACATCTTTCTTCATCTTCTCTGGCTCTTTCCTGGCTGGCAGCAGCTCCCTCTGGGCTTTCACCTTGGCTGGGGGCTCCTCGTGCCTCAGGGGTGTCCCCTTCTCCTTGGTGGTCTCAGGGACTGTCCCCTTTTCCTTGGTGCTTTCAGGGACTGTCCCCTTCTCCTTTTTGGTGTTCTCAGGGTCTGTCCCCTTGGGCACGTTCCCTTCCTTCCCTGGGACTTTGCTGCCTCGCTGGGGGCCCTGGCTGGGTGCAGGGGCTGGAGCTGGGGGGCTGCCCCCCAGGAAGGAATCCCTGGGGCTTTTCCAGGGCCACAGTGGCTTTCCCACCTTGGGAGCCCCCGGGCGAGGGGTCTCTGCTGGTTGGGGGGTGGTCTCTGATGGTTTGGAAGGAGCCTTGCTGTTTTGGGGGACGTTTCCACTGCTTTTGAGGATGCCTCTGCTGGCTTGCAGGAGGTCTCTGCTCTTTTGGGGGGTATCTCTGCTGGTTTAGGGGCAGGTGCTGCTGTTTTGGGAGATGTTTCTGCTTTTTTGGGGGGTGTCTCTGCCGATTTGGGGGCAGGTGCTGCTGATTTGGGAGATATTTCTACTTTTTTGGGAGGTGTCTCTGCCGGTTTAGGGGCAGGTGCTGCTGTTTTGGGAGATGTTTCTACTTTTTTGGGAGGTGTCTCTGGCTGTTTTGGGGCAGGCACTACCGGGCCAGGTGCAGGCACCGGGGTTTTGCTGGGGACAGTCGCCAGCCCCTCAGTGGGCAGCTCCTTGTGCGGGGGGGCTGTGACCCCCTTGCCCCCCTGCCCCTCTGCCTTCAGCCCGTTCCGCAGGAGCCCCTCGCTGGCTCCTCCTCCTCGGGCAGCGGGGCCGTCCCCGGCTCGGGTCTCGCCGTCCTTCCCCGCGGGCTGCCAAGCAAAGGAGAGGAGCCTGGTGTGACACCTGGGGACACTTGGGGACACCTGGGGACACTTGGGGGACACCCAGCTCCCCGGTGCTGTGGGAGGTCCCCCAGCGCTCACCTCCTCCTTGGTGCCCACCCTGCTCTCCTTCCTCCGCCGCGCCGCCTTGGCCTCCTGCTCGGTCTCCCTCACCAGCTGCTTGATGAACCCCCCGGGGATGACCGACAGCAGCAGGGGGGGGGCAGACGGGGGCGGCCCCCGGTCCTCGTCACGGATCTGGGTTTGGGAGCACAGGTGGGTCACGGGGCAGGCACAGGGACAGGAGCCAGCCCAGCCTGAGCAGGTCACAGGGCTGAGCACCCTGCTCACACTGCCCGGGCTCCTGGTGAGACCACGGGGCACCAGGCTGGCTCAGGGATGCTGTGGGAGCACAAGCACCGAGAAAAGCCCAGGGAGAAGCGCCCAGATCGGTGCAGCCCCCGAGGGCTGGCACAGCAGCAGAGCCCGGGTGTGCTGCCAGCTCTGCTCTGTGCCTGCAGCCCTGGCGTGGCCACAGGAGGAACCGTCCTGGCTGCAGCCAGGCAAGAAGCAGCTCCAGCATCACCGCAGCCACATGCAGCCCTGCAGGTCCCTCCGTGCCGGGCCTCAGGGCAAACCCAGCCCCACTTCCCGCAGCTTTTCCAGCAGCAGCACCAGCATCAAACCCTGCGGCCTCCAGGCTCAGCCAGGCAGGCACAAACCACTCAAACCAGAACACTCGGGCTGTGAAGGAGCCCAGAGCCAGGGGGCCGCACACAGCACGAGGAAGAGCATGGGGAGGCTGTGGGGATGTGACCCCGGGGGCTGCTGCAGTGACACCCCCCAGCACCGAGCTCCCAGCCCCAAAACAGCACCAGTGCCAGCCTGGACAGAGACTTTCCTTCTGCTCCCAGAGCGCCAGGCGCGAGGAGATGGCCATGGTGGCGGCGAGGCAGGACGGTGCTGTGCAGAGACACGGCGGGCAGAGAGAGAGGAGAGAGTTAGCCAGGGGCTGCTGCTGGCCCCGGGGCTGTGCCAGGCCGGCAGCACCGAGACCTTGCCGGGCATTGCCCACCTGAGCTCACGGCAGGGGACAGGTGGCAGTGCTGGGGGGGCGAGGCCACCAGCAGCGACCAGGGGGTGGTGGCACAGAGGGTTGGTGGCACGGGGGTGATGGTGGCACCCCGCGGCCCCAGGCTGGGTGGCAGCAGGAGCCCGTCCGTGCCCCACTTGGGGTTGACCCCGGCTTCACCTGTCGGGATCATTCATGCACCGAGCGCGTCGGGGCTCGCCCGGCCCTGCCGTTCCTCTCCGGCGGCCGCATCTCCTTGTACAGTAAAGGGCAGGAGCGGCCAGGAGCGGGCTGGGAATGTCACTTGCCTTTCCCGGGAGGCTGCCCCGAGCGCCACGTGCCCTCAGGGACCGGCGCTGCCCCCGCGCTGTCCCCAAAGCCGGGCTCTGCGGGTCCCGGGAGATCTGGCCCCGATGGGCATTGTCACCCCCCGGCCGGAGAGAGACCCTCCGTCCTGCCCCGCACACGGGGAAACCGAGGCACGGAGGGGACGTGCCTTGACCAGGGTGGCACCAGCGGTGACCACGGCCACCAGCGGTGACCACGGCCACCAGCACCGCGCTCCCTGCGCTCAGGGTGCAGCCCCGGGCTGCTCCTTCCTTGGCACCCGCTGCTGCTGCCACCCAGCACCCGCTGCCACCCCGGTGCGTGCCACGAGCCGAGGCCACCGAGGGGTCCCCCAGCCACCACCGTGCGCAGGGAGCAGCGTCCCTGTCCCCATCCCATCGCTGCCCCGCCGCGTTCCTTTCCGCAGCACAGCCCCGCGTCTCTGGAAGCCGCCCCCGGAGCCGGGGCTGCCGCTATCGCCATCCATTCCCAACTAAAAATAGCCCTCCCGGCCGAGGGGCCCCCGGCCCGGCGCACCCACGGAGCGCGGCCGCACCCCGACCCCCACCCCGGGGTCCCCCCAAGCGCCAGTACCTGGTGGGGGCGGTGGGTGCTGGGGGCTGATGTCCCACACCGGCACCGGGCTCCGCGGGACCCCGGCGAGCCGAGAGCGGCGGCGGCGGCAGCGCGGGGAGAACCGAGAGGGTCAGCAGCCGCCTCCCCCCGCCCCCGCCGCGGTGGCAGCTGAGGTGACACATGTCACTGCTAAAAATACCCGCGGCGGTGGCACCGGGGCCTCGGCTGGGGAGAGGCGGTGGCACCGCGGGGCCCTCCTGTTCCTTGGCCTCTGCAGTGGCTGGCACAGGGGTGGCACCCGCGCTGTTTGTGCCCCCCACCCTTGGTGCACACCTCTGCACCCCAAAGAATTGGGGGGAACGCTCTGGTTGGGGTGAGCCCACCCAGAGCACTCTGGTGCTACCCATGGGGGACACCCCGGGCTGGGAGCCCAGCAGGGTCTCCTCAGATCACCCCAGTTCCCCCCCGGCAGCCCCAGCCCCAAGATGGGGCCGAGCTGGAGCAGGACCTGGGAGCAGAGCTCAAAATAGCCCCTGGCACCAAGAGCAGCGTGGTCAGCACCCGGCAGGGGCAGGTGGGAGGGGAGCAGCAGAGTGGACACGTGGTGACCACACGGGGAAAAGGGTGACCCCCGGGGCCCAGCAGGACCTGCGTCACACAAGAGCCACTCAGGGTCACCAGCTCAGGCCAAGTCCAGCTGCAGAGGGACAATGTCCCCACCTCAGCCACTCTGCATCTGACCCAAAAGCTCCACGGACACATCCAGAACATCAGCACCCACAGCCAGAATGGCTCTGCTAGTAAAAGAAACAGGATTGTCTGGAGTACCCTGGAAGAGACTGAGGGTTGGCTGAGCACCTCACCAACCCCAATCCCACCTGGGAACAGCACAAAGACACGTGGTTTCCATGGCCCTGCCCAGGTGGCACTGGGTGTGGAAAGCCACCCGTGGTCACCCATCACAGAGGACACAGCCGGTGTGTCCCTTGGAAAAACCAGGACAAACACAGGGCTGGGGAGAGGGAAGGGACTTACCTGTGCACGGGGGTCCATCCAGCAGCTGCTCATCCCAGGACAGCCTGATGGTGAGCACAGGAAGGGACAGGCGACACGGAAAAGAACGAGGCGCCAGCACACACGCAAAGGACGGTTTTTATTGGGGTCTGGTCGTAGGAGAGCAGTTGTACTGACCAACACACAGAAGCAGCTTAGCTGTGCCAAAATAATCCGTTAAAAAAATACTGGCGGCAAAGAACCAAGTGTGGCACACCCGCCACGACGGGGCTGTAAACTCCGGGACAGTCCGTGAGGAGCGAGGCCACAGCTCACAGGCACCGGGACCCTCCTCCCCACAATAAATATGGAAAGAGCCAAGTACAGAAAAACAAGGAATGATCTCATCGATACAATATCTAAAGTTATTTACAGATCCTGGCTTTGCTTACCATTAATTAACACATTTTGGACAGGTTCTCTTTCGATCGTTTTCCTTCATCGCGTGTAGCTGTTCGTGTGAATCTGCTCCTTTTTGTTTTAAAGGACCTAGTGAGGCACTGGAAGTGCTCACAAACCCCCTCTCCGAGGATGCTCCTGCTTTATTCTGTTTTTCACACACATTTTTGGTGCCATCTCAGCCACTGTTTGCTCTCTCCCTTTCCCCTGAGGAGAAGATGCCTGCTACCAACAGGAAAATCTCTTCCCAGCCCATCTCCTTTTCCAGCCTGGAAACACAGCGTGTCACACAAACCCAGACCAACCTGGCCCTGGACAAAGCCACCTTCCTGCAGCTGTCCCCAGGTTCTCTGCCAAATCCCTGCCTGGACACACCCCAGGCCAGCGGCACCAGTTTCATCACTGTCCCCACCATGGCACCTTTCCAGGGGTGACACTGAGAAGCCACAATGCCACCGGCACAGCCTCACCCACCACCAGCTCCCCACTCCCTCCAGAACAGCTTGGGCTACAGCTGACCCCAAAATCCAATGGGATCAGAGAGGGAAAAGGGGAAAGAAGGCAGAAACTGCTCTGGGGAGCACAACAGGGATCCCTCCCTGCCCCACGCAGCCCCTCAGCAAGGACAGAACTTCAGCAGCAGGAAAATGCCACATTTCACCCCAAAAATGCGACGGGGATCAGCTCTGAGCAGCACAGACCCCCAGCCCCAACACTGTGGAAACTGAGCACACAATGTTACACCTCGAGTACTCCTCAAACTGCACCCACCACGCTCACAACTGCAATCATTTTTAGGAACTGAGTGACCTGATAAATTTATGCCATTTCTGCACCTCACCGGGGATGGAGGTGCTGGGGTTGGCTCTGCAGATGTGCCCAGATGTGCCCAGCAGAGGCAGCTCCTGCAGCAGTGGCACCACAGGGGGGCCCTGCCTGGGTGTCACCCTCCCCATAGCCCCGAGGGAGAGTCCCTGCAGGGCCCTGGGGTGGCCAAGGGGACACCAAGCAGGGTCCTGCCCTGGCTCTAGGATCTGCCAGATCAGGCACTGCTCCTGCCTCAGGATCCTATTTTTAAGGATCAAGTGATCCCACTCACACACCAAACCCATCTCCAGTAAGGACATTTTGGGGCCAGGCTCTCCCTCCACTCGTTCCCTCCCCTGGGAATGACAGAATTCTGCAATTCCCTGAGGGCTGAGCTGCATCAAACACCACGCTGACTCCCTGCCCCAATTTAGGTCATTAATTCTTTTTAACTCAGCACAGACTCCTGTGAATAAACACTTGCTCTGGGAATGCTGAGGGACAAAGGAGAAATTTGGAAATATCCCATCGAGGGGTGGATTTGCAGGAGTTTTCCAGGTGTTTCTGCATTCAGGAGCCACCTGAGACGGTCCTGACAGAGCCTGGAGTCCCCCTGTGCTGCACAGCCTCAGGGAATCCATCCCTACTTTGTCATGAAAAACAGAATAAAGCTGGCTGATCCTGCCTGAAAGGAGCTGCCACTTCCATACATATACGGAGCAGAAATTCTGTGGAATGTCAGAAGTTGGAGAAACATGTATTTAATAAATAATATAAAATGCTTTTTCTGTTAAAATAGAATTCTCGGGTTTATACCTACAGAGCATAGCAACCTTTACATAAACAAAATAAAGCTGAGTCTGTGATGATTAGTTTAACACAAAATAAAAATACAATTTAACAATAGTATTAAAACAGCCAATGTTCCATCCACACAATATGTACACCATGGAATAGAAACCAACAGGAAACAAAAGTAGATTATTTTGAAACTCCTCAGACATTTGGATATACATATTTTCTCTGTATATTTTAGATATTTTCCTTCTTTTTTTTTTTTTTTACAATATTAAAATTAATACTATGCTTTGTCAAAATATGCTTCTCAGATTTCTCTTTAATTCGTAGAACTGACTCATTCCTTATATTAATCAACACAACTAGAATTATTTATTGTCTACTGTACACTTCAAACAGTCCTTCCTCTGGGGATATTTCGGGTGCAAACACCTCAGAGGCGGAGGAGCCGTGTCACTGCCACGTGCTGGGAGGTGACACCGCCGTGCCAACGGCTGCAGGACACGGATATGGACATGGAATCGAGGGACCTGCTCCTAAAGCTGACCAGCTGCCAGGGAAAGAGCAGCTCAGAGCTCCAGGGGTTTCATTCCTCGCGGGCTGATTCACTGCAAAGCTGAGGAATGATGATGCCCCAGCGCTGGGGCTGGTGCTGCTCAGGGAACATCAACCCCGAGAGCTCCTCTGGGCACCAGCAGTGGCCACTCTGGGCAGGATCACAACCAAAACAAAGCTTTTTTTAGCACAAACCTGTGTTCTACCACCTCCACGCTGGGCTGCAAACACCTGATGTATCTCAAAGCCAAACCCAACCTCACAATTTAATTTCTGGGTTTTCCCCTCCCTGATAGAAGTAGGAGAGGAGAATCTTCCACTGGGTTTCTAAAGGGGAGGTGCTAAATCACAGAGTCATGGAATATCCTGGGATATCTTGATGATCCCACAAGGATCATCAAGAGTCCAACACCTGGCCCTGCTCAGGGCAGCCCCAAAAAATTAAGGAAAACTCCAATGTGACTAAGCCAAGGTCTATCCCCAGTGTTGTTCTCTCCCTACCTGCCAGGCTTCCCTTCCCAGACACACTTCCAGCTATTATTAGCCTGCTCCAAGATTTTTTGAAGCCTGCTGGGGGGTGGGGGAACATACCAGGAATGTCAATCCCAGCTGGATCCACTCCAGCATTACTCCAGCTTCTCTCACAGCAGCACTTGGGGAAGAACCCGTGAGACTGCAGCCGAGGCTCTGCTGGACCAGGGACAAGAACACAAAAAGCTCAAACACAACTAAGAGGAAGAAGATTTACACTTGGAGAAGTGATGGCCAACACTTGGATGAAGGACTGAAAAAAAAAACCCACAAAAAACACCCCACAGTAAATGTTCCTTTAACTGTTTCATGGATTTGTAACAAAATTAGCAAATAAAGGAGGGATCCTAAGCACACAGCCAAAGACTTTCCTGCAAATTAACACCACCAGAAATGTTTGTCTAAAACAAAAACTTCAGAGACTCTGGTTCCTACAGCAGGAAGGAGCAATCTGGGGCAGTATCCAGGAGGTTTTGGTTTGGAGGGTGCAATTCCAGCTCTCCCTCCACATCAGCACATCCAGTCACAGAGCCCCATTTCTTACTGGGATCCCACCTTCATACAGGGGTCTGTCACTGTGGTAACCTCTCCTCTCCTAGCTGCACAGTTTGATACAAGTCACAAAAATAAAGCTATTCTCAATTGTCAATACATCAGCTGGCTAAAGAAGTCCAAATCTTTTCCTGCCCCTCCCACTGGAGGTTGGATGAGGCAGCAAGGAGCACAATAATGATATTCAGGGCCATCCCAACTCCATCACATCCCAAAATAAATGTATTTCCCTAAGTCAATATACAGCCTTCATTTCATATAAAATCTCTGGGTTTGAGGCACAATTTCCCAGCTATGACCTGTTCCTCCCTCACTGACATGGGCACCGGAATCTGCTGACAGGGAGTGAGAGTGAAATCCAGCCATGGAAAATAACTGAAGGAGAAGAATGGAACTGAGCAGGGACTAAGAAAGTAAAAACAAGTTACACAAGAACTGTGAGAAGGTTTTAACACCATCTGATTTTTTTCTAAATCAAGGAGAAAAATGCGAGCACTGCATGGTATTGTAGGGAAAGCTGAACCACAGCCAGCAGGATGAGACATTTTTTATCCCAAACACTTTTTAAATACCACACACAGAATCATGGAATCGTTTTAGGTTGGAAAACACCTCCAAAATCATCAAGTCCAACCATTGACCAATCACCTCTGACACTGCTCCTTGAGATGCTCAACAGGAATGACAGAGAGGTTGGTACTGTTTAGAGAGAACAATTTAGAAAATAAATGAGGCAGAAAAGAATCACTGAAATAAATTACTTTCTCAGGGGATATTTTCCAGAATGCATTTTCCCTTTGGTGCAGCCCCAGGTGGTCAGCCAGGGTTTGCACAAGCTGTGCAGTAAAAGCAGCCCCCGTGCAGAACACACAGAGCCACTTTTACAACTTTTCTCCAAGGAACTCCGTGGTGATCTGACAGCCACACACGCTCGACAAACCAGGCACAAATTCTGCTCCCACTTACACAGGCACAACTCCACTGTCTTCAGGGACTAGGAGAGTTGTACCTCTGTAGCTGGGAAGAAAAATCCTCTCCAAGCTGTTCAGTGAATTGGAAAAACAGCTTAAATTCAGCCCTGACTTCTCTCTTACAAAACACCACAACAGCCAGGGCAAGGCCCAGCTTGAAGCTGTGGGACAGCTCAGGATTAGATTTTTCCTTCAGTGTGACTTTGCACCCGACACACCTGATGCCTCAAGGGAGAATTAACATAAACCTGGCGTTTGATCAGCTCACTCTGTCAGTTCCACACTCAGTTTTCTCACACTGTGGGCAGTTTGAACTCTTCAGAACAGAAAATGAGAGATCCTTTCCCAAGCCGAGCTGTGATATGTGCATGAACCTCCCGGGCCGGGCTCCAGGGGGAACTGGGGATTTCTGGGGATTTTGGGGGATTTTTGGGATTTCTATGCTATGGGAACACACCTGTGTACAGCAGAGGAGGATCCCAAGTCCCAGGACTGAGGAGTGATCCGGGATACGTACCGAGGTACCCACACACACCAGAACCCAGCACATGCTCTAGAATGCACTGGATTTGAATCATTTCTTTTTTTTTAATTTTTTAAAAAGTGCAGTTGACCTGAAATGGAAAAGAACTGTCTTTTATGTTCACTGTAAACTTGTCAAAAGGAATCTGCTCTTTAAAAACTGTGCTAAAATAGTCAATTTATACAACAGAGCACTAGATGAAGCTACCATAAATTCCTCTTCACCAATTATTACTCTATTGTGTCAGTTATAGTACTGCATATACGTAGAAGAAGCAAAATGGTGGTAGCTACTATTAGTGAGTACAACAAACCCAGGGAATAATTCGAGTTCAACGCTCCCATGAAGTAGCAATAACATTTAAACCACAGGACAGTTAGAATTCAGTACTTTTGAAGTGCATCAGAAGTCACACTGTTGATCATCAGCAGTATGGAGCAAAGGTTATCAGAGAGTTCAGCAGTAATGGTCGGGAAGGACACGGGCAACACGACAGAGTGAGGGGCACCCACCACGCCCAGGCGGCAGCTCCGGCTCCGTCGGTGTCACCACGGGAGTGTCACCCAGCCAGCAGCACCCGTGCCACCCCCCGGGCACGGCAGGGAAAAAAAAAAAAAAAAACCTCTTCCTTCCATCAGTAGTTCCAGAGGGACGGAGCTGGGCCGGGCCCCGCCGGGGGTGGGGACACGTGGGAACAAGGAGCAGCCTCTTCGTTCGGTGACTTCCAGCTCTGCCAGGGGTCCACCCCCTGTGCCACCCCTTCCAGCCTCGGGAGACAGAGTCCTGACGTGATGCCACGCTTGTAAACATGGAATTCTCCTCCTCTCTCCCCAGCGCATCCCCGCGGCCGGGAGTGCACAAAGTCATTCGTTCACAAGGATTCTGGGACGCTCTGCAGGTTCACCAAGCAGCTCTCCCTGTGGGAACGTGGGCGGTGTCTCCTACAGCCCGTTGCTGTTCCTGTGGCTGAGCGGGGGCTTCGAGAGCTCTACGACTGTGGA
Organism: Acrocephalus scirpaceus scirpaceus; assembly: GCA_910950805.1. Taxonomy (NCBI): domain Eukaryota; kingdom Metazoa; phylum Chordata; class Aves; order Passeriformes; family Sylviidae; genus Acrocephalus; species Acrocephalus scirpaceus. The sequence continues at coordinate 9,342,531 of OU383788.1, forward strand.
GCGGGATTTATTGAGGAACTTTGGAGCCCGGCGCAGCAACCTCTGGGCTTCAGTGAAAGCCTCTGTCAGCTCTTTTTTCCACTGAACAAACTCGGGGTCGCTCTGCAAGAGACACAGAAGCAGTTTGGCACTTCATCCAACAGCGTCTTCTCTCTCAGACAGCGTTTTAGGGAAGTTATTTTAATTTTCTGAAGGAAAGAGCAACTTTAGGTGTTGCCCATGTGCAGCCCTTAGCTTCTCCATCACCCCAAGCAAGGCTGGTACAATGTTTTGAGGACTTGAGCACTTCCCCCTTCCACACATGAGCTCCAGCAGCTCCCCACAGTGAGACACAAGCCAACGAGGCCCTTGGAGCACATGGAGCTTGAGATATTTGGGAGTTTTCAGCTATTTAATAAACTAGTTTTGTCCCAAATGCCACTGAAATCCATGACAGGAACTGGCACAGCTGCAGGTTTCGTGCTTTCAAAACCCAAGTGTGATAAACACTTCAGCTCTGCTTCACCAAGTGCCTTGGTTAACATGCAACAGGATGACCTGAAAAACTTGCCCACTGTTTATCATATGCAAAACAAGCTGATCAAGTTATCAAAAATCAAGTCTTACCTCACACTGTAGGACAAACTGTTTTCCTCCTTTAATTCTCAGTAAGATGCATTTCTTATCTTTAATTTGTGTTTCTTCAACAGATACTATTTGTTCCATTGTCAGCAGGTTTTGCTGCAGCATTGGCAAAAGAGCAGAGAATTAATTGAAAAAAACCCAGTTGCCCATCAAATAAAGCCACTATCTCATTTTCCTGGACTATCCACCACATGAATTAAGTGATGAACATTAAGAGTCATTACACAAACATTTATTTCTGAAGGCTGGGTCATGAACTAAAGATAGATAGGAAGGTAAGAGAGAGATTTACAAGGGGCTTGGTTGCTTCAATAGTGACAATGAAATATCAGCTCTAAAGGCCAGTAATGACAGCATCAAATAAGAATCTACAAATAGGTGTGTCTGCAAACAGAATATTCTCTATTTTCCCTCAAGAGTTGCATATAATTTGATACATTTTTCAAGCATTAGTGTTATTACCAAAAAAAAAAAAAGCCAATTTGACTACTTCAAAGAGCTGAAAGGGAATATTTCAGCACTAAATACTTAAAAAGAGAACACACAGAGCAGTGTGCAGGAAAACTCTCCCTATGGACTGCAGAGGACACAATGTCTTAAATTCCAAATCCTTAACTTAAATATACAAATTATCTGCCCTGCACGTGAGCACAGCTGGGCTACACTACAGCCACTATAGCATTTTCTTGGAATTAAAATGCTATAGCATTTGTCACCTTACCAGTTTGTGTTTTTTTGTATAAATAGTCCAGAGATCCTAAATGAAAAACAACACCATCAACTACCAAAATGCTTTAAAAAACACAACACAACAGAGCAAACAGGTTTCTCAAGTCAACTTTATGTCTCCTCTGTGCAGTGTAAGCTACTTGTTAACTACGGTGAGACTGGAGAGAAGTTACTCAAATCCACTGGGCTTTTACTCAGAGGAAATTCCTTCCCCAGGAGAGCTCCTGGGCACTCCAGGTGTGTCTCACCTCCACCTGCCTTCCACCACAGCTGCCCAGGGCCCCTCACTCACCCGGGACTCTCCTTCTCCTCGCCACTCCAGCCGGTTGGGGAAGAGGTAAAAGTAACGCCGCTGCCACTGAGTCAGGAAAGGATTCCCCAGCTTGAGCATGTATCCATGCATGATACAGTCCTTCCCCAGGGCATAATCTAAACCAAGAGGAGATGTTCAGTAAAATGGCAGGTGCAGCTGAAAGCATTCTGAGTGAGCTCTGTGCTGAGGGGATGGAGCCCCGGACCTGCTGTGCCCTCAGCAGGGTCAGATCACACTCACAGCCCCAGTTCTGCCCTCACCACACAGCTGCTGTGTGCAGAGCAGGGACCAAGGACAGGACTTGGCTCTTAAAGAAGTATCTCACTGGAGGAGGTTATTAAAAGCACTGAATGTTGCTCTCCAAAGTTTGGGGGGTTGATGCAACACCCCCGTGCAAGCTGCAGTTTGCTGTGCAAAACCTCCTGGGGCCCTTCCCAGCTCCTGGGAAATCAAACCCCCAAACAGGGAAGGTGGGGAGACCCTGGCACAGCATGCCCAGAGAAGCTGTGGGTGCCCCTGGAGTCCTGGAAATGTCAAAAGCCAGGCTGGACAGGGGTTGGAGCAATCTGGGAATAGTGTAAGGTGTCCCTGCCCCTGGCAGTGGGGTGGAACTGGATGGGCTTTAAGCTCCTCTCCAACCCAAACCATTCCAAGACTCTGTGATTCCATGAATCTCTTTCCAAAGCCTGATGTCATCATTCAGCATTTCAAAACATTAAGAAACATCTTAAGCAACACGACAGGGATTAAATGAATCCTAATGATTCCTGGGAATGACGGCAATGGGAGTCTGTGGAACTCCAAGCCCAGGAATTACCACCTAGCAGCAAAAGATGAGAGAAGTGTAAGGACAGATTACCTTCCTCGTGGCCAAGCTGCTTATTTTTAGCCCTTTTTCTGGCCTCAATTTTATCTGTGTCTGCATTTACTGCATCATAAACAGTTTCTGCTACTTCTTGCTGCCAACGCTCCGATATTACCAGAGGGAAGTTCTTATATAACTCCTGGTCACTATCAAGCAACTTGCAAGAGAAAAACAACAAAAAACCCAACATTTTAATAACTTTCACTATTCTTATCCCCAACAGTTAATAGTTACCCATGCAACAGTATAATTTTACAAGATGGATTGAACTCAAACCTTCACAAAACAAACAGATGCAAGCAAGAGAAGCACAGACACTAATTTAAGCAAAGATATTAATTCATGTGCAGAGAACAGGCCACCTTCTCAAAACTTGTTTGGTTTAATAGCTCCAAAATCCTCACTCAACACTGCCCCATAATGCTCTCTAGACATTTAAATAATTATTACTTCAACATAAGCAGCAGCATTCTTAACTTTGTTGCCCAAAAACTTCCTCAGCACAAAAACCCCATGAATAAGTGAAAAAAACACCTTGTCCACAGCAATGCCTTCTATGTTTCCACAGCTTGGCTTTATATTCTTAATAATTAACCCTCTGAATTCACCAGCATGTGCTGCAGACCTCAATCTCCCTGATATAAAGATTATTTTCTCCACTAATCCTTTGAGTACTTAAATGGAATTGCACTGAAGAAAATGAGGAACAAATCCCTTCACCAAAAGGGTTGCCCAGCACTGAGCAGGGCAGTGGTGGAGTGCCCATTCCTGGAGGGGTTTAAAGCTGTGTGGATGCAGCACCAACAGCTGAAGGAGCAGCTTAAATCTTCTACTGCAGCCAGGTCAGACACTCCTGGGATAGATACTCCCCTCCTTTTGAGAGATCCATGCCATTTCCCAGCAGGAAAATACACATCCAGATCCCTCTGTAAGGGCAGGGACTCCCTGTGGCACCCAGGGAAGGGGGAACAGCCACAGGCATCCCCTGCTGGCTTCCCCACCTCGTAACCCCAAAGTTCATGTGCTCTTCTCAGGGACACTCTGTAGGATAAATACAGCCCCAGGGACCAGCAAGGGGTTCAAACTGTGGTGCCCAGGGCAGAGAGGGTTCCTGGCACCTCACTGGCAGCTGACTGAGGCAGGAATGCTCCTGGACACCTGTGACACCCAGGGGGGGCTGTGCTATCCCTCCCTGACTCACCCCCAAGGGTAAATTTATCCCTGAGCTATGAGATTCTGAGATCAAACTGGAGATGACACAGCACTGACCTGCTGGTGATTCACATTCTGTGGCAGGATTTCTCACTAAATCATGTTATTGAAAATATCTGATCCCCTCTGATCCTTTCCATGAAATAGAAAGATTGCCTGGTTCCTCCTTGCAAAATGTTCCTCTGAATTCTGGCATTTCTGGATTAGAGGAGGTTGGAATCCTGCCAGGCTAACATTGATGCTGAAGATGTGGAATTTTCTGGGATAAAGAACATCCTGGGCTCTCTGCACTTTTCTGTGCCAACTTCTGTCACCACAGCAGGTGACACTGACAGACGAGCTCCCTTTTAGGCTCACTGAGTACTTAATGGGGCTTTTTGCTTATAAAGTTTAGAACAATTAGTTTGCCTCCTGACTCATTTCTGTAAGAACAAGAACGAGGTCTGTTCTACTGCAGAAATGGGTGATGGAAACAATGGAGGGCACACATGACCCAAGCCCTGCTGTCCCAAGGTCCCAGGGAAATTTCAGAATAGAGGAATTCACAGGGGAGTCACTCCCTTCATGTGAGTCCCAAAGGGGCCAGCAGCTCTAAATTCTCTCTTTTTAAATATAATTTATATATTTCCATTACATCTTGGATAATATCAGGACCTGGTAATTTCTTTTATCACTTCTGACATTGCTACTATTAACACAGTTTGTCATTTTTAAGAGTTCTCCCTGGCACTCTATGACCACTTAACTATTAAAATAAGCTTTAGCCCATTTCTCCAAACTACCAGAAAAAATCCCAAATTTTAAAAACCACACAATCCATAAGTATTCTTGAAAATCTGAGGCCATCCCAGTTGATTCCCTGACCATTTGAAACATTTTCCTTATAAAAATTTTTGGTAAGAAAGTAGATTTCAGTCAATCTAAAAAACATAAGGTCTTGGCAAGCAAGAATGAAAAGTGTAAGACCAAGTGGATGTTCTAGCTCTGGTTCTAGTTGTTTCTAATTCTAGATATGGTTTTGGTCTAGTTTTAGGTCTAGTTCTAGTTCTGGTGAACCAGCATGGATATCCAGAGCCCTGAAGCAAAGGAATGCCACACAGACATGGAAAGCAAGCACAGCAGCCCCAGTGCCACCTCCACCATTCAGAGTTGGGTACCTTAATGCCTTTAGTGTCCTCTTCATCAAACGAGCCAATATCAAAAGCATCTGCTGCATTGACTTCTCCCGGGGAGGAATCAAGGGGGGAGGGTACTAGAAATTGAAATCAGCATCATTAAAGACAAATTAATGGGCATTATTTAACTCCATTCTGTAGTCATGCACAACTTTTGTGGTTTTTGCATAGATTACACCTGACTGTGCCAGTGTCCCCCTTTGGAATTAAACTTCAGTGCGAAATTGTTGGCACTTCTTTTAATTAGAGCTCCTTCAAAAATTTGGGGATAAAACTCCCCAGTTTAGAGACAGCAAAGGAAAGGAAACCATGCAGTCATTTGACCCTGGAAATGTAATAACTCACTCCTAACAATCAGGAAGATCTGTAGTAATGAATATTCATCAACAACCCTCCCTGTATTTGTGTGAGCGAGCACTTGTGTTGGGCACCGTGACCCTCAAGTTTTCTGTTCAGTACCTGTTTGGGTTTATTTTCCTTTTACTGCTTTTAGCTTTTTAGTCAGCTAAAATTACAGTCTTCATCCTTTACCTTCTGTAAATAGACTTGCTGCCAATCAATGCCTTTGAAGAAAGGATGTTCCTTTACTTCTTGTGCGCTGCAAAACAGAAGTGACTGAAGTCAACAAATGAAGGGGCTTTTCAAGTGTATTCAAGGAATACAAAGCCTTCAAAGGTCACATTTCTATCACTTGAGAACATCGGGAAACGCTCTTTTTTGCAAGAAAAACCTAAGAATTCCTTAGTAGAAAACAGGAGAGAAGATTTTCAAGTGGAAACACTTGGAACAGTGCTCCAGGGCTGGCAGGCAGGAACTCCTGATGGCACTCCATCATTTCCAACAGCAGACAACGTTCCTGTGTTGTCAGATCCCAACACTGCTCTGGATCAGATCCCAACACTGATCTGAGTTAGATCCCAACACTGATCTGGGTCAGATCCCAACACTGATCTGGGTCAGATCCCAACATTGATCTGGGTCAGATCCCAACATTGATCTGAGTCAGATCCCAACATTGATCCCAACACTGATCTGAGTCAGATCCCAACACTGCTCTGGGTCAGATCCCAACACTGCTCTGGGTCAGATCCCAAACACTGATCTGTGTCAGATCCCAAACACTGCTCTGGGTCAGATCCCAAACACTGCTCTGGGTCAGATCCCAACACTGCTCTGGGTCAGATCCCAACATTGATCTGTGTCAGATCCCAACACTGATCTCGGTCAGATCCCAACATTGATCTGGGTCAGATCCCAACATTGATCTGGGTCAGATCCCGACACTGATCTGTGTCAGATCCCAACACTGCTCTGGGTCAGATCCCAAACACTGATCTGGGTTAGATCCCAGCACTGCTCGTGGTCAGACCCCAACATTGATCTGGGTCAGATCCCAAACACTGCTCTGGGTCAGATCCCAACATTGATGTGTGTCAGATCCCAACACTGATCTGGGTCAGATCCCAACATTGATCTGTCTCAGATCCCAACACTGCTCTGGGTCAGATCCCAAACATTGATGTGTGTCAGATCCCAAACACTGCTCTGGGTCAGATCCCAAACACCAATCCTTTGGCAGATCCCAATCACTGCTTGTAAATAACCAGATTACTCCACATTATTTCACATTATACAAATTTTATGGGAAAATAATCAACTACTCTTGTTATGCCCCAGGGAAAAGCGATCTCAGGTCATTATCAAAGAGGGCTCCAAGACAAAATCCCTCTGAATCTCCCACTGGAACTGGAGCCAGCCCCAGGCTCAGGTGTGACCACCAGCTACCTGTTATCACACATCCCAATGGTTTCTCAACAGTTGTTTACTCCTCTCCTCTCTCAGTCTCACACTGGTTTTTAAGCAGGAGATAACAATTTCATGAACAGCTACAAGCAAGGTGAGCTTGGCAGGAGCAAGGAGTGTTTTGTAGTCAAGAAACAAAACAAAAGCTCTTTTCCTTAGAATAATGAAGTGACACAGGCAGCACCAGCAACATTCACAGATTTTTGCTTGGTGGTTTTGGGATTGGGTTTATTTTATTTTTTTTTATGTAATATGCTCCTATCATAACAAATACAATATAAGCAATAAATTTTCCCTATCAGTATGTCTGAGTCAAGTCATATGATTTAATGCCAAAACAGATTCAGGCAAAACCAGAAAAACAACCGAGGGATGAGAAGTAGGAACACCACCCAATGCAAGCATGACAGCAGGGAACTCAGGGGAAGGCTTTAAGGACAGAGATTGTTCAAAAAAACATGTCCAAACTGAAGGAAGCTGAAATGTAATTCCATGCAGCAGCACTTTTTAATGTTCTCTTTCCAAAATTAAAATCCTCACAACAGGAAGCAGATTTTTACTTGAAATGAATTCACTCATTGACAGAGAAGTGGAAATTTTTCAAGGCAGAGGTCCAAGGAGAAGACAACACCTACCTTCTTCCTTGGCATCCAAGCCTCTTGCTCACATCCCGCTGCAGGAGCCCTTCCAGAAGGGACTTCAGCTCGGGAGAAAAGGAATCCGGGAGCTCCACATTCTGTGGAGAAAGGAAGTACAAAGAGATATTCCACGATGGAAGTGCTGTGTTCTGCTCTCTCATCTCTGGTGGTGTTTGCAAACAGCTCTCCCACGTGTAAATACAGCTCTCAGGGAGAGCAGGGGGTGCAGCTCCAGTTTTAGGGGAATGGGAGCTCAGGGAACACGGGGATGTCCCCGAGGCCAGCCCTTACCACGGTGAGCGTCATCCGGTCGATCTCGTGCTTATCTTTGGTTTTGTGCTGCCTGAAAGGGCTGTGCCTGTGGAAAGAAGAAAAAGAACTCTAATAAATGTAAAGCCACAGCATATCAAGGTATTTCCTGATACCAGGAAAGAGTGGAGCATCCTGTTAGTCCCATCCTTCCCCCTCATCAATCCTGTCCTGCAGAACAATCTGATCCACAGGAAGGTGAGTAGAAAGTTGGGTAATTTTAAACAGTGATCTGGCCTTAAAGATGTGCTTCAAATGCATCACCAATTACATCTATCTCCCAAAAACCTGAGCAGTTTTCAGCTAACAAAGAAACCCGAGCAGCCATCGCCCACAGGGATTTAAATCCAAGGATTTCTGCTGGGGAGTGGCATGACCCACTGAACTCACCACTCCCCATCACGGAGAGTAAGGAGATAAGAGATCACAGATCCCACAGCATCAGCCACTGGGAAGATATCTGATGATATCTTGTAAATTATCAGCTTCATCCCTTTCCAGCTTTATAATTCTGGTTTGAATTTGAATTTTCCTCTAAGCTATGGAAGACCGTGGCACATTAGAGATTTATCACACAGTCCTTCATGAAAGAAGCAGTATTGTAGTGAGATATTTTGATTACATTCAGGATATATTCATTCCCTGCTTCTTTTCTTTAAAACCTTGAGGGGACGATGTTTTTCACAATCAAAATGTTATTCACTTATCAATTCCATTAATTAGCTATTCTAAAGCATTCTGGCTTACCACATGGCAGAGTGTATCAGCACGTTTCAACTGGAGACCTGCTACTCCCAAGTTATTTTCCTTTTATTCTCAAAAATGTTCTGATTGATGGATGCAATGGATGGACCAGGACTTCAATTTTCTCTTTTAGCATGACAGGTAAATGGTTCCCACACAGCCTCATATACTCTGACAAGGAGGCTCTGAGTAGATCAGGGAAGAAAATGATTCACTGGCGACTTATGGGCAGATTCTGTGCCAGACTAAATTTACCAAATACCAAGAAATGGCACCATGTGCCCAGCCCTTGTTTTGGGATGTGTTTAATTGGCTTCAGAACAGATGAGGAATCAGAGTTCACCGTGGAATAATGCTCTGGCTTCTGGCTGAGCACTGATACCACCCTGAACATCTTGCCAGGGAGAATCACAGCCCAAACACTGGCAATTTAAACACCAATTCTTTCTTTATTTGCACCCTTACATAGTCTGCTTTGTGCACAATTAATGTTAAATTGATGCAGTTCTAGAGTTCAATTCACAAGTCACACACTGACCTTCCTTTGTACAGGGTCTGGATGGAGATAAAAGCTTATAATTAATTATGTGTGAGCACACAGGATGACCTAATGATCAACCTTTATAGAGAAGCACTGTGAAAAGCCTCAGATTTCTTCTGGTTTGCCATTAACAGCGAGGATGCCATTTTCAACGAGCACTTGCCCATCAGTGCTTGTTGACTGCTCACATAAATCCCATGGTATTAATCAATTCCAGACACGTCAGTTTAATGAGAAGGTAATTGCTGACAAAGCTGTAATTATCGTGTACCTTTGGACACTGATAAGGTAACAGGCCAGATTCAGCAAAGGGAAGGATGCACACTTTGTACCTGGCCCAAACTCTACAGGAGGGAAGGTTGAGTAGCACAAAAAAAGGGACCAGTGCAGCCAAGAGCTTCTCCACACCACCAGGTCTCAGCCTAACACAGAGCCCATGATTTACCAGGGCTGCTTTGAGCACTCCAAGGAGCAACATCACAGCATTAAAAACACTATCAAGCCATAAGAAAGGAGTAAAGGCTGTCAGCAGCAGCTCAAAGAGCAGATAGAGGATCTGCCCTCCTCAGGTCCCACACCTGTAGCTGCTACAGGGCACAGGGCTTGGGTTAAGTTGGGTTTGAAAAAAAAAGCTTGGTTTTGTCTGACATGGGGACACGGCTCAGCACTGAGGGATCACTTCAGACAATCCGTGACACACGATGTCCTGCTGTTCCAAGGGACACCCACAGAGGCCCCCAGGCTCCCAAAGGCAAGGCAGGAGCCCCACTCACCCCCTCAGCAGCTTGAAGAGCATGCAGCCCAGGGAGAACCAGTCAGCGCTGCTGTCGTAGGCTGTGCCCTTCTGCAGCACCTCGGGGGCCATGTAGCCGTGGGTTCCTCTGCAGAGCACAACAGCACAAAACATTCATTACATCTAACATTGTCACTGGGAAAAAAATCATTAAAAATCGGTATTATCTCAGTAAGTCAGCCCAGTTTGGAGAGAATCCATTTTAACCATTTTATTTTGCTTCCAATGGGTTTCGTGTGCCACCTGTGTGAGCACAGGACATTCCTGAACTCACCCCTGGGCACCACTACAAACAGCCACCAGGTATTGCTTTTACCCTTGACATACTCAAAACATGGACTTTTTTTCAAGAAGCTACTGAATTGCAAATCTCTTAAGGTGTGACAGGCTGGAGTTTCCCTTTTTGCATAAATTCCAACACTAAATCAGGGCAATTGAGGACCTAAGAATAAAACACGCCAGGTAAGATGTGAATCCACACACAACTCCAGGAATTCGGATCCTAGTTCAATCCTGATGGCAAGAAGCAGAAAGGAACATCATTTGCCTCCAGTTCCATGAAGATCCAGAAAGGGAAAGACACAATAAATCCAGGATTTTAGTCGGTTTGGGAATACTTAATTACCAGGTTGGGACAATTAAAGCAATCTGGTACTTTAACTCAGTTAGGTTCTTCTCTGAGCAGTGAATCATCCCGAAATAATGTGTCATCTCCCAGCCATGCCTACACATCAGCTGCTACAACTGTGCAGGAAAACAGGGAGAGGAGCCCGAAAAACCTCATTAGAGCCTCCAGCTCAGCAAGCCTGGGCCACACAAGTGTCATTCCTCCCCTTCAGGCAAAGTTAAGTTATAAAGACAAATTCAGGATGTATTTAGCACGACCTGTATGTGCAGCAAAGCTCTCAGACATAATACTTACACACTGGCATGTGGCTTCTTTTTGGAAAAGTCACAAGCCAGCCCAAGGTCTGATATCCTCACGTGCCCGTGTTCATCCAGCAGGATATTTGCAGGCTGGAAACCAACACAGAGAGGTGAGGGCTTGGTATTCCCCAGCTGACAACTGCAAACTCTCACAGCACAGCAGCAACTCAAACATCAATACTCCCTGGTAATTGGTAATTGCCTTCTTTTATTTAACATCAATATACCAGGCACTTCCTAGATAAAAATCCACCTTCTCAGAGAGCGTTACCATCAACTCCACAGGTTATGAAATACTGAGTAACAGAAGGGAATAACCAGGCATGGTTTGAAACACAAAGCAGGTAATAAATGAATAATCCATTCTGGCCTCAAATTGCTTTGGGTTTCTTCACAGCAGGGTCTATGTGTGGCTCTTACACTTTTATTTCTCATTCTTTTGTCAGACTTTGATCCCCTTGTGCTGGTCACTTGGTCCAGGGACTCTTCTCTGGGACCTGTCCTCCATTTCCCATCTCTGGTGCTGCTGTCCCCCATCACACACAAAAAAGCTCTTTCAGGGCTCCCAGGAACACAGTATATCCACTACATTATTCCCATCAGGGAGATAAGTAACGCTTCACAGGATTTACTGTGACCCCCAGGAAGCCTCTCCCAAGCTGGTTAAACTGGATAATGGCACAGATTAGAACGACTTTGAAAACTTACTACAAAAATCAGGCAGATAAAGAAATAATCCTGCCAAGGAAAGGTTTAAGGAAAAGTAATCCATGGAAGTTGTCTGAGGGCCTGTGTGGATGCAGGCACCCAGCAACCATTACCTTCAGGTCTCTGTACACCACGAAGCGATTGTGCATGTGCTCTAACCCCAGGATGATTTCAGTAGCATAAAACCTCATCTCTTTTTCAGAAAACACTCCGTGCTGGGAGAGGTGGTAGTGCAAATCTCCTCCTGAAATGAGAATTGAGATGTAATTAGGTGAACGGTAAAATCCTACCCTGCAGGCAGACAGGGTGACACCGTGGGGGAACAGCACAGCTTTTACAGGTTCTTATCACCTGTGGAGCACACAGCCCCACCCTCTGCAAATCCGTGTGGTGACAAAATAGCTGAGAAAGTTCCTACAGAGATTTGATCAGTCTGAAACTCCATTTTAAAATGCGTTTATTTCATAAACATTTGCATTCAGTGACTAATCCAGCAGAGGATTTCCACACAAGCAAAAGCTGTACCACACATTGGTTTGTGGAGAGATGAATAAATCAGCTCATAGAGGAGCCCAGGCTTGAGGGACCAACCTGCCAAAATTTCTGTAACATCATCATCATCATCTTGCTTACCATTCATGAGGTCCAGAATGAAGCAGAGCTTGTCAGGGGTGTGGAAGGCATAGGTCATACAGACTATAAAAGGACAGTCCTGCAAGGGAAGAGCAAAGAGGTTCACCTCGGGCAAAAAGCAAAGTGTGACTTCAGGAAAGCTAAAAATACATCTGGTATTTTTCCTGTGCTATTTGCCAGTATTCCCAAGTTCTCTCCTCACTCCTAAAATGCAGCTACACTTGGTACCACTGTCCCCCTGTGAGGGCCCTGCCCAGGTGACAGTGAAGGTGTTTGGCTCCCCAGCAGCATTTCCAACAGAGGACTGAAGGAATCCAAACACACCAGCAGGAAGTTGGGATTCTGGAGTGTTACAATGTTCAGGAAGCAGCAACAGCAACATCCAGATCATGCAAAACCCACAAACACAAGGGCTGTGGGAGCAGGTTTAAGAGGTCAGAGCAGAGCTGCCAGGGCAGGGATGGGTTACACCTCACCTCCTGATGCACCTGAACCTCTACTCACATGGTCAAGACAAGCAGCCATAAAAAATTCCATTGAGAAACACATCTTTGTTCCCAAGGTCTGCCCAAGGCACACATGCAAAACCCCATGGCAGCACCTGGCAGACCTTCCTCTGCTCTGGGCCTGTGCTGGATGCAATTCATAATTATGGAATGCTGGGCTAATTCATAATTATGGAATTGCTGAGGCTGGAGAAGCCCTCTGATATCACTGAGTCTGTCCACCAGCAGTGCCAAGGCCACCACTGATCCATGTCCCCAAGTGCCACATCCACACATCTGTTAAATCCCTCCTGGGATGTGACTCCACCACTGCCCTGGGCAGCTGTGGCAGGGCTGGAGAATCCTTTCCATGAGGAATGGACCTGCTCTGGTCCTGCTGGCCACACTGCTGCTGATACAAGGCAGAAGGCTCTTGGCTAATGACCAGGGGGTGGCTGTCACCTCATCAACTTCTTCTCCAAAGCCATATGGGATGGAACCATGGAATGCTTTGGGTTGGGAGGGACCTTAAAGACCTCATCTTGGGCAGGGACACCTTGTGGTACAAAACCAGGGCTTGTGGTTTTGTACTTGGTGAGTGTGCAGTGATCCTTTTGGGAATGGGGGAGCTCCTGGGCTGCCCCACTGCACATCTGATCCCAAAGCACCGAGGCTGGCAGGGAGATGATCCCAGACCATCCCAGAGCAGCCCTGAGGAAGCAGAGCGTGGCCTCTCGTGACTCCAACAATGTGCCTGGCGCTGCAGGGTGGACAAGGGAAAGCTCTGGGAATCTCTGACAGGAACTCGCTCCCTTTCCCAATTTAGAAACAGCAAAACACGGCGGCCTTGGGCAGCGCGGGGCCGGCCCCGGAGAGAGGAAAGGGAGGGACAGGGACACTTCAGAGCTCCTTCATCCTCCATGAGAGTGGAATATAAAAGTTTCTAGAGCTGGCTGTAACCCCAGGGATCCCCACAGTGCCTGGGTATATCCTGCCCTGCTCCAATCCAACTGCACTTGATGTTTTCCACCCTGCAGAGGGGAGGGATGGGTGTGAAACACCTGCACAACATCCAGGAAAAAAGCCAGAATTCCTAAATGGCCCTAAAAATAAGGAGCCTGATGTGGTGTCTAGCATAAAATACCACCTCTGGTTATGAACTCTGTGTTGGGGACTATTGTAGCTGCCACTTAACTTCACAACAGCAGCTTCAGCAGAATTATTAACTTAATTTCCTGCATCGACTGGGTAATTCAGAAGTGTGCCCAAGCAGAGCTCCTAAAATTTCAGAGCAATCTAATTACCCAGAAGGATTTAGTGGTAGAATTTAAACACTGCACATTGACAAATAAAAAGGTTTTTCTACACCAGAACATAGCTTGCTTATATTTTTATGGATTTTAAAAATAAAAGTTATCTGGAAGTGTAAATGTGATGCATAAGTCATTTTTGTGCAAGCATTCCTAATTTCGTCACTACCCTCTCCCTGCTTAACAGAGAGAAAAACTGTACTGCAGTATTTTCCTGACACAAAAATCACAGCAAACAAGTACTCTACAGCATAAAAATAAAAAAAAAAACACCCTAGAGTTATTTTTTTAAAGGACACATAAAGCAATAAAACCAATTTCCCAGGAGAGTAATTCTTCATTGCAGTCAAGTTTCTGCTCTGATGAAAATAAGCAACATTATGACATTAATGTGTGAATTAAGACCAGTTTGGAAAGAGTTCCTTACATTCAAACAGTCCTGGACTGAGTCCAGAGAACTGCTGAAGTCAAATTTGTGGCAATAAATCATGTGGAAAGCAAAAAAAAAATTAGAGCAACCATAAAAAAAAAAAGTAGAAATACGATATTTTAAAGACATTAGCACATAAAAAGTGCTCTAGGAGGAAACCTTTGGTTTTGACTCTTCACTGAAAGCCAAGCACTCGGCTTTGGGGCACACAGTGACAGCAAAGAGGGGACAAAGGTGTTCAGAGCAGCTGCATCCCATTTTAACTGGAGGGCAGCTCTGTGCTGACACATCACTCAAGGATGTCTCAGTCACTGATTGAAACATGTGAAAACCAACCAAATACCTGTCCTGCTCCAAAAAATGGATTATTGATCTATTAGGGTTATTGCTTGCCCCTCATGTGGATGGGATTCTTGGGATGTCCTGGGCAGGCCCCTCCAACTGAGGATATTCTGGGATTCTATTCATCATCCCTTAGAGGAAATCTTGAATCCAACCATCAGGAAAATTATCTCAAGGAGATCTGGGTAAGGCAGCTTGAACTGCTGAGGTTTTTTTAGAAGGAAAAAACTGGGAGCCACAACAGAGAGGAGGCACAGCCTTGCACAGCCCCTGGTCTTGCAACAGAGGGAATGATCCCTCCTACCCTCAGGAAAAAATTCATGGAATAACCACTTCCATCCACAAGCACCTCGGGACTGGCTGGTTTCACAGGGTCCATCACCACCTTGGTGATTTCCACGTTCCAGTTTTTGAACAGAAATCAGCCAAATATTGGCTACTACAGAAATTAAATATCTTTGAAGAGAAAGTTAAATCTTTTCCCTACTCTGTGACCTTCCAAGGATTTCACAATGCCTTCCCAGCCTGAAGGTCTCTGTGGGAGGGGAAGATGGGGGCCTGTGTCTTGCAGAAGAGGAAACCCAAAGCTCAGTGACAGTTTGTCCCCGTTACACCACAGTGACACAGCAAAGACACCAACGGGGACTGAGCCCTGCAGAGCCCAGTTTGGTGCCACCAGGCTCATCAAGAAGCTCCAGATGCTCTGAGGAGGTGCCTGTGGCACTGAACCCACTGGAAATGTGGCCATGGAGAGCTGCTCTCACCATGCAGCACAACTCCAGCACGGGAGCTCCCTGCTCCAGGAGTGCTGGGGAATGCCAGAGCTTGAGGTGGATGAACAGAACTGATTACACAACCAGCTGTGTCATCTGCACAGCTGTTCTTGTGATGCATTTTGCAGAGACATCTGGATTCCCAGTTAAATGACTAATTGGACTGTGATGGACTTCCCAGTTCCATTCTGCTCCGGGCAGCACAGAAATGTCCCTGGGCACACCGTGTGCCACTGCAGCCTCCCAGCTTCTATTCAGGGATTGAAGGAATTCTCTTCTCCCACCACTTCCAAACCCAGCTCATTTGCTTATTCCAAGTGCTCCAGGTGTACCTGACCTAAATGAGCAGCACTTTGTACAAAAACCTCCCTTCAAAGTCTTCCAAACTGCAGAGGATCTGAAAGAAATGTCACTCTAATGAGCTGATAATCCTTAAGAAAAGAAACAAATGGTTCCTCCTGCTGCTTCCCCTTGCTCCAAGCCTCACTGTGTGCTGGCCTGTGAGAAAACTGCCTCCACCAGCAGCTCCTGAACTATTTCTCTTCGAATCTCTAGACATGCAAATTCACATTGAGTGCTGGAGCCACAGAATCACAAATTGAAGTTAATGGGGCAATTATTACTCATTTGCCTCGATTTCTTGTCTGGTCTCTACTACAGACCTACCCCTCATTGGTTTTCAGGAATCCTGACACATGTGGACAAATCCCAACTTATCTCTGGTGAAAACAGAGAATTTGATTAAAATGTCTGAGGGGATAAATCACAGATCCCAGAATGGTTTGGGTTGGAAAGACCTTAAAATTCATCCAGGGACACCTTGGCACTGTCCCAGGTTGCTCCAAGCCCTGTCCAACCTGGCCTTGGACACTTCCAGGGATCCAGGGGCAGCCACAGCTTCTCTGGGCACCCTGTGCCAGGGCCTCAGCACCCTCACAGGAAGAATTCTTCCCAATATCCCATCTAACAGTGGGAAACCATTCCCCCTTGTCCCCAGTCCCTCTCCAGCTCTCCTGGAGCTCCTTTAGGCACTGGAAAGGGTTCTAAGCTCTCCCTGGAGCCTCAGCTTAGTGATGGCAGTGCAGTGATAATGCCTGGATGTGAGAATCTTCAAAATCTGTCCCACAGAAAAGATCCTCTGATCCCTGGTTAGGAATTAAATAACAGAACAAAGCCCACTGCAGGGAATCCTGCTCTGTGCACAGCTCTGCTACAAACCTGGAACAGAAGCACACAGGATCCCTCCCCATCCCTGCCGTGCGTGCTGGGAACGGGGGCTGTGCTCCCACACTCAGTGTTTAATTCATGCACCACAAGGTGAGGGGAGTGAACCTTGCTGCCAGCATCACCTGCAGCCATGGTAACCGTGGTGTCACTGCAAGGAGGGCACAGCCACCTCCAAAATCCTGCCTGGGATTTCTCTGAGCCCAACACACCTCAGGGAGGAGACAACACCAGGCAGGTGCTGGTGCTTTTTTTTTGCACACACCAGTGATGGTTTCAACTTTGGATTTTAGTTAATCTAATTTTAACCCAATTTATAAATAGACTCGATGGGCAGACTGGCTTGGTACACTTTGACTCAGCTAGAGTACAGAGAAAACAAAAAAGGAAAAATTGGATATCGGAGTAACAGGAAAGGGAGGATGAACTGGAGCTCTTCAGAGTCCACAAAAGTACTATCTAACTATAGCAAAAAAAAGAAAAAAAAGGAATCTTTTTTACAAGACAGAATCGTGGTTTGGAAAAGTTTCAAACAAAAATATTTTTTAAAAGGGTATTTAAAAAGTCAGGAGCGTGGGAGGATGAATTACCTCAGAAATGGGCACCCCCTCAAGCCTCTGCAGCAAAGATGCTCATTCTGTAGGACCCAAACTGATCCAGCAAGTTTGGTTTTCCCTCCTCATTTCAGACACATTGCAAGAATCAGGGGGAGGTAATTTTTTGCATGTCACACAACGGAATTGATGGAATATGCATTATATGTAACAGCTTTTACATTATATGGAAGAAAAAAAGAATTACATAGTGATACTTACTCCTGTACTGACAAGAGACAGCATAATTCTTTCATTTAAGGCTAATGTTTCTCCTTGTTTCATTTTGATTCTCTTCTTATCTAAACATTTCATTGCATACCTGAAGAAAATAAAAAAACATTCAGAAAAAGCACCAAAAATCTCCTCTGTCAGGACTATTCACTGGCAGTCAGGCCATGCACATTTACAGGATCCTGTAAGCAAGCTCCTGAAAGACTTAAACCCAGGACTAAAAATATCATTTCAGACTAAGCACAAAACCTCCAAAATCTCCCAGAATTAACACATTTCCAGCAGAAGCCTCTTGACATAGAAACATGCTTTGACAAATAATTCCATGTCCAAACCATCCCAGTGAGATAGGAATTACACAACATATATTCATTTTCTCATACCTACAAGCAAGGATCTGGCATAGGAATTAAATAACAGAGACTCTCTTCTGGTTCCATTTAATTCCAACAGCCCCACCAGGAAAGCAATATCTTGAACACACGCTGAGTTTTATATATATATATACATTTTATTTTTTTTTTCCTTAATTTTCTTTCTACTCAGAAAAAGGTCAGATACACACAAGAAAGCTTTTTTAGTCTTCTACCATCTGTGCTACACAAATTAATAAAATTTTGCTCACAAAGGATGTTACCCTAACAACCACCAACCACAGGAGGATATGATACAGGCTGGGTATTTTTCCAAGACGTTGGGTGAGTTCATTAATAGATATCAGTGAGAAGGACACGTGTGTTCCTCCACAGAAGACTCCCAGACATGGGCACCCATGGATTTTTAGGAAAAATCCAAATTACAGCAGTGCTTCAATGCCCATGCAGCCCCAGAGCCTCACCTTGGCTCCAGCTCCCAAAAACAGCCACGTCATTCCTGACAGAAATGTGTTGGGAGCGGGGGAGTGAGGGTGAATTTTAAGTTCCCAGACTGGGAATATTCATGTGTTCCTGCTGAGGAATCTGTGAAGGGTGAGTAAAAATGAGCCCTGACCTTGACCTGCTCTGCCTGCTCTGACTGCAGAGTGGCACTGGGGATGTTCAAGGCTGATGGAAATCACAAAATCACAGAATGGTTTGGTGGGAAGGGACCTTAAATTCATGGGCAGGGACACCTTCCACCATCCCAGGCTTGCTCCAAGACCCATCCAACCTGGCCTTGGACACTTACAGGGAGGGGCAGCCACAGCTTCTCAGGGAACCTGTCCCAAATCAAGCCTGTCCTGCTGTCCCTCTTCCTGGAATCCTGTTCCTGGCCCCTCTAGAGATCCTTGCAGGGGTGGCTGGCAGGAGCCTCAGGTGTGTGGGAGCTCAGTGAACACTGCTGGTGTTCCTGGGGGAGGGGAGGCTTCCATGCTCCTTGCAGGCTCTAAGTGCAGCACAGGCAGCCATCCAGAGGGGATCTGGGTTAGGGATGGCATCGGGTTAGGGATGGGCACACAGGTTTGGATCAAGAGAGAAATAAACCAAACCTCTACCCAGAAGCTGAACCTCATCTGAAGTTTTGCTTCAAATTTGAAAAATGAGGTTGGTTTTCCCACATTTGGCTTCCCTTTGCTCTATTTAAATCTGATAAAACCTGTCCTTTGGTTCACTTTTCCTGTCCTCCTCACTTCCCAAGGGTTCATCCACCTCCTGCCAGAGCCCTAAGAGACAAAGAGATGGCTGGGACTCTGCCTGCTGAGTGTGCCTCAAGCTAAATAAAATGTTTATTTTTGTACATGGACAAATGAATGAAATGTACATGGACAAAAAGTACCAAAGCAAGAATAAAGCCAGCGTTGTAAGTAAGAGTATTATATAAATACTTGAAGTCACTGCAGAAATACTGAGTATAATAATAGCAACATTAAGACGTCTCCCACTTGTTAAGAGTCAGAAGTTTATTATTAACAAGGATGTCAGGCACACACAAGTGCCAGAGGAGCCAGCTGGGACCAGACAAAAGCACCTCACACATGCCCTGCTCACTTGGAAGGGAAATGTTTAAGGATGGGCTGTGGACTAAAACTCCAAGGAAAAAAGCAAGATGAAAGGGTGGGGTGTAAATAAATAAATGGATTGGTATTGAGAACAACTGGTTAAATCCGTGTCCAGATGTTCAGATCAGAACACAATAGGACAATGATGCCTAGAAATGGAAATCTGATGATCAGGGGAGGTTTGTGAATGGTAAGATCACAAAAAGAATAAAAACCACCCAGGGCTGACCCTGGAGCTCCCCCAGTGAGCTCTGGGAAGCACAAGTTCAACAGAGGGATATTCCCTTCCAAATGGCAGAAGAGATCACAGGGATCATGTGATTTCCCACTGGTTTTGACAGGACATTTCCATATGTCCAGGAGCTGTGTGAGACTGAGCCCCTGCATGGAACAGGATCCAAGAGCAAACAGAGCCTGCAGTGAGCCAGGAATCAGAACCTCTGGGGATAAAACTTCATTACAAAGAACTTTACAGTGATTTCCTAAGAAATGATTGGAAGGATTTCCTCACTAGTCCAGAGTTTACAATCACCTCTGCCATAGAGTGTGGGATACTCACATTTTTCCAGTGTCTGCTTTTCTGCAGCCGTACACTTCACCAAATCCCCCTCTTCCTATTATTCTATGTACACTAAAATCATTCATGGTCAGCTGCAAATGGAAACAGAAACAACAAAACAAAACCTTCATTTTTTTCCCAGCATTAAAAAACTTACTGTGAAAACATCTAAATGATCCACGAATGTGTTGAGATCCTCAACTGTAATTCAACAGCATTTATGGTGTTGGAAAAGGAGCCTCTTATTGTTGATATTTCCATGTTCTTGGAAGCACTAGAGTGTGAAGTAGCAACAAGGGGAATGCTGTTCCCAAAAACTGCCAGTCTCACTCAGGGCTATTTTTGCAGCCCAAGTTGTCACAGAGAAGTGCAGAGGGACAAAAGCAGAGGCCAAGGGAAGGGGCTCAGGGGGTCTGGGATCATGGCAGGACTGGAGTGGGAAAGGGAGATGGACAGGGCTGATAAAAGCAGCAATCTTGGCAATTCAGCTCTTTCAGCCATTAAAAAAAAAATCACAATTCTATTAACTGAGGAAGGCAGAGGGGAGGTCCAGACAGGAATCATCAGGGCTGTGCCTAAGAATAGCAGAGCAGTGACATCCACCACCCTCCTTAATGAGGCCTTTGCAGAGCAGGATTCAAAACTGAACATTCTCTTTCCTGTATCAGCCTCTGACAAGATAAATATACTTGTAAGTACTTACATGAATATTTAGCTCTACATTTTTCCATTGACAAAACCTAGTAAACTTGTCACTGCAAAGAAAAGAAAAAAAAGTTTAAAAGTTGTCTGAGACTATTGTGTAGAGTATTACAGGAAATGTCAAGACTCTGATATTTAAAATCTAGTCTGAGCTAGGGCGTGGGGTGGTATTTAATAAATGACAGCCTTCCTTTCACCAACTGTAATCTTACCCCCACCAAGAAAAACAATTCCTAGGCAGAGCACACTCCATGTTCTACATCCTTGGGAGAGACAGAGAGCAGATAACCTTATCCCTGGAAGGCTCAGTGTGTCCCCACATCTCTCTTGCACAGTGGTTTTCAACCACTCAAAGATGGTTTTCAATTTTTAAACAACTACGTTTGGAACTAACAAACATTTAAAATTACAGCAACAGAAAGATAATGATAAGAAACACAGGCAGCTCGATTTATGTTAATGAACCTCCATGCACTCCATGGAACGTTTTAAACTCATTTTATCTTAAAATAGGGAAGACATCAGCAATACCACAGGCTTTGGGAAAAAAAAATAATAAACAGTTGCTTATTCCTACATGAATAATTAAGTGTTTATTTTCGAAGTAAGAAATAACAGCTTTATGGAGGAATTTTATAATTATCACAGAATGGCACCAAACCAGTTTAGAAAATCGATTTGGGTGGTAGCTGAGCTTTCCAGAGCCAGACACAGGAGCAGGAAAGGGCTGCTCTGCTGAGCCAGACTTGAGCCTTCAATTCTTTATTTCACCTTTATTTCGAGGGGCCCAGCCCCAAACCACCAGGACTGGGTCTCTCAGTCCCATGGCAGAGATGGGCACTCACAGAATATCCCCAAAACCCAGTTCTGCTTTTTCACACCCAAACTCCAACCTCTCCCTGCTGTGACTGAGAAATCCATCAGTGTTCCAGCTGTTCCACTCACACATCCTGACACTGCTCACAAAGCTTGCTGATAAACTCCATTTGATTAATCATGCATTAATACACATTTTTAGCCTTATTTACAGCAGTACTGAATGGACCTGGCTCCCCCACTACACTAGGCAGATAATTCAGGTAATATCCCATGATCATACCTTTCCATAAATTTTTGAAATATTTTTCCTCGGAGACTATCACAAATTTCTTCTATATATGGCTAAAAGAGGTGAGGAAACACAATTAGTATTTAAGCAGGCAATAAATGGCTTTTTTCAATCCCATCCATCACACAGAACTCTGTTGAGCCCACACAGCTCCTGGGTTGTCCTCAAGGAGCCTCAAGGAAGGATTTTAACTTTATTTGGCTTTTGGAATCTGAGCAGGTGCCCTGAGTCAAACACAAATATTTTCATGAGCTAGAAAACCTTAGGGGTGTCAGGGCAAGAAGTTGTTGTTTAAATGTATTTAAACAATAAATTGTCACCTCTGACAAATTTCCCAGAGCTGCTCCCTCATCTTTGTGGCGCTTCTTCCTCTCTGTAAGATCAGCACCCTGAAATCACACGTGACTTTTTCCAGGGAAATCCCTCCCCTAGGTGTGTGATAACCCAACCTCACCCCAGTCATGCTGAGACATCACCCAGCACTGCAATCACCATTTTCCAGCATGGCAACAGCCAGAACAGCTCAGGAGCACAAGAGACATCAGGCAGGGGCAACCTCCACATTTTTTCAGCACATAAAAATACATCAGATTTAGAGAAAAGACATTTAATCTTACAAACACCCCCATGATGGATAAGACAATTTCTCCACTGTTGCAGCTCAGTTCACCCTGACAGGATGAGCATCTTCCTGATGGAAAGTGATTTACTCTAAATCATTTAATGGCTTAAAATTACACAACTATAAAAACTCTTCTGTTCACACACCAAGGTATAGTTTGCTTTCCTAAATGTGCTTGAAAATATTATAGATAAGAAGAGTAAATTGTAATTTTGACTCGGAAAAGCATTTCAAACCCACTTACAGCACAGAATATGTACCAGTCCCATTTATTCTGTCTCTTTAAACAGTATCTAAAAAGTCACTTTCAGTCAGAGAAGCTGAATGTTCAGACTGTGAAAGCTCACCTGGAAAAGGCTGGCTGGCACTTGTTTCTTGGCTAAATGTGTTTGTACATGATCTACAGCTTGTTTTGAGAAAGGCTTTTGGAAAAGAAAAAGGAAGATTTCAAACAGTTGGAACTGTCAGGAGTTTCATTTCAGGTCACAGCACCGTTGTTCTTTTCCCCACATGGAAACACCAACCCCAAGGGGAATCAATAGGGCCTCCCACAGGTATGTTAGAGTGAATATTGTGTGAAACGTGCAGAATGATCCAGTAACAGGATTATTCTGAAGCAGAAAGGCAGGAGAGGGGAAGATGAGGAGGAGGAAGGTAAAAATCAAAGGAGGTGATGATCCTCCTTTAACAAATCCATGAAAAATCCCATTTACAGGCACAGCTCCAGAGCCAGCAGCAGACCTTTTACTAATAAAATAATGCATTTTGGGGGGAAAAAAAAAAAAAGCTTAAACCCTCCACCCAAAGCATGATTCCACCAGGGTAGAACACCATGCAAATCCTTCTTGCAAATGAGAGCATGAAACTGTTAAGAACAGATCAATGGGCCCAACTTCAGCTGGAGGAAATGTGTCTTTTCAGTGACTTCAGCCACATCTCTATACACACATCCTGCATTTAATTCATCCCTTTGTAAACAGACATTTAATCTAAAGAAACATAAACCAGATAAATCTCCTGATGCTTCCTTTGCGTGCCACTAAGTTTAATAAAAATTGCAGCGTGTCACCAATCTTTACACATAAAAAAAAAATTAAAAAAAGAAAAGAAATAAAAAAAAGCAACATTCTGATTGTGGCCAAACCCAGACCCTGGATTTCAAAGGGAAATCCAGAGCAGCCTGTGGATTTAAGAGCAGATGTTTCTGCTGCCAGGCAGGGGGAAAAGGGCAGGATACCCACATGGGAACAGGAGAGCAGCTCCTTCATGATGTAGGTGTCGTAGATCTGCCGGCTCCGCGACAGCCGCTCCTCCTCCGAGTCCAGCTTCTCGTACTCCTTGATCTGCAGCACCAGGGAAAGCACACACCACACGTTTTCTACTGATTTCCTACTCAGTGGGTCAAAACAGGAGTTTGGCTGAAGTTTTTTTTCTATTGTTCTTTATTGATGAAAAATCACCTGCAACAGCGCAGTTATAGCTGGGATTTCCCTTTAATATTGGGATTTTCCAGCCCCAGCACAGCTGCTCCAATGGGCACTGGTGGAGTCCCCATCCCTGCAGGGATTTAACAGGCTGTGGCACTTGGGGACATGCTCAGTGGTGAGTGAACAGTGGGACTCGATGGGCTCAGAGGGCTCTTCCAACCCAAAAATTCCCTGATCACATCACATCAGGAACAGGAGTCCAAGAAAGAATATAAAGCACATTTCAAAATGTTCACACAGTTCAGCTACACTGTGGATATGAACCCTAGAGGTGGCTGAAAGACAATTTTACAAAATACATCAGGTTTCCTCAGGTGTGCAGTAGGAGATCAGCGTGTTCCAGGGGAAACAACAGCAATCCCAGACAGTTCATTTACAGAACAAAACCTGACAAGCAGTTCCAGAACAGAAAGTTCACCGAGTCCAAGGGTCCTCTGGAGCGTATTTAGGGAAAGAGTTCTTCCAGGAGTGACAAATTGTATTAAAAAAAAAATGCAAGGGGAAAGACTCAGCTCTGATTCCCTGGACTTTCCCAGCACCAGCCTGTGAATCCTGGATGCATACCTGGCAGTGAGCAGATGTGCTCTGTGCCACAGAATCCCAGGATTGCTTAGGCTGGGAAAAAACCTCCAAGATCAACTCCAATTATCAAGAGACAAACTGGAACCAACCTACCTCTGGAGGTGGAACATTAATTAAACTCAGTATCTTTCTATCTGTACTCCTCTTGTTTGCTGACATGATAAGGCACCAGTCCCACCCCAATTTGCCATCTGTGCTGCTTCCCCCTTGATACCAATTTATAATTAAAATGACTCAAAACGTCTTTGCCAAGAAACACTTTTAATTAATGCAGTGACACAAAATAATTAGCAGTACAGGAGGAAGCCTGATGGATATCTGATTGTCTTATTTGAGCACAACCTCCTATCCCTCAATGTTTGGTTGTTAAAGGACCCAACTCCAGCGAGTGTTGAGGGCTCCCAGCAGAGCCCTCCAAGAGATCAAAAGGATCTCCTCAAAAACTGGGATCAGAACACATTTATTTTCAAGTATTTAGAAGCTTTTTTTTTTTCCTTTTTTTCCCCCTTTTTTTCTTTTTAATCCTTTTCTTTTCCTTCTGAAACCGATCAGGATGAATCACTCACCCAGTTAAATGCCTGATCGTGACTCCAGCTGCAGTGATATGAAATCCCTGGAGTACTCTTCTACATCAAGCAATTTTTAATGTAGCAATGTACTCAGCTTATTCTATGTGTAATAAATGCAGCAAAGTAAATCAAATATATAAAAAAAGGAAAAGCTCCTGGATCCGGTATGTCACAGAGGAAAACACAATGAACCTCTCTTTAAATATCTTTAATGGGATTTTTCCAGAAGTACATGACAAAGCACTGAAATTCTTTTGAGGCAACACTTTGCTAATAGCCTAAAAATACAATTTTGAATTGTTTCAGAGATAAAGAGGCAGCCAAAAATATCTTGCTAAATAATCTGGTACAACAGGCCTTTTCGGATTACTTATGACAGTGATATCTTCAGTGTATAAAGAGATGGAAATGACAGAAAAAGATTCTTTATTGACAGTAGGTATCTGATCTGAGTGGGGGAATGGAGTCTTGCTGAGGACTGATCTCCAAATTGATACCAGCTGGTTGTGCTGACAGCAAGAAAAAAGTTCAATTCTCAGCTCAGAGTGAGGCAGCCAAGGCTATCCCAGCTCTAATTTAACCCTGAGCATCAGGCATGGCATTGCCCTGAAATCAGCACCTGGGAGAGATTCACTGGGGGTTTGTTCAGTGTCACAAATACAACAGGGAAGGAATGAACGGAGCCATGGAGCTCAGAGTGTGCAGCAGAGCAGAAGCTGGGGAGGGCCAGGGCATTCCTTGGAATTATTGATCCTTTGGGATGTGCCCTGCACAGCCTGTCAGCTCCTTCACTGGCTATCTCCTGACAAGGGACACAACTCATCCATCTGAAGCCACCTCTCATGCCCCTCTGTGGCTCCTGAAACATCTGAGCAGCTCCTGAAGTATCTGAGCAGCTTCTGAAGCATCTGAGCAGCTCCTGAAATATCTGAGCAGCTTCTGAAATATCTGAGCACCTCCTGAAACACCTGAGCAGCTCCTGAAACACCTGAGCAGCTCCTGAAATATCTGAGCACCTCCTGAAACACCTGAGCAGCTCCTGAAACATCTGAGCACCTCCTGAAACACCCGAGCACCTCCTGAAACACCTGAGCAGCTCCTGAAATATCTGAGCAGCTCCTGAAACATCTGAGCACTCCTGAAATATCTGAGCAGCTCCTGAAACATCTGAGCAGCTCCCCCTGCTCAGATCCCTCCACAGCCCCCTCCAGCTGTACCCTGCTGCCTTTCCTACACTGACACCTGAAGGGTTTTAGTGTCACCCCAACTTTGTCCCCAATCCTTTCCTACCAGTCCACACTGCTCCACATCGTGGAACCTCTCATTCCCTCTCAGCATTCCCTGATGGAGCAGGAGCAGGACAGCCTCCCTCAGCCTCACCCCTGCACAGCCCCAAATCTCCATCATCAGCACTTACCTCTTCATAGAACTTCAGCTGAGGGACAGCTTCATCGATCTCATTCATGCAATAGTCTTTAAAGAGCAAAAATCCTGGAAAGAAAACCAGAAAAAAATCAGAAAAATTTGTCTCACTACGCTGATGACTTGTAAAAAGTTCATGAAACCACCCAGCTCCACCACGGGCTGTATAAACCCGTGTGAGCATCCCCAACTGCCAAGGTTGAGGATTCTGATTCCCATCCAGTTCTTCATTTCCAGCACAAAAGGATCCCAAGCCTGCCTCACCTCCCACAGGTGTATTAAGCCCATTACCGCTTCCACCTGCTAAGGATTTTATGAGGCATTTCCATAATACATCCAAATATCCTGCTCCTCTTCACAGACCACACTTTCTTCCTTTTTTTCCCCCCCCAGAAAAAACTATTCACGTTTTTGGGGTTTTTTTGCAAGAGATTTACCTACATTTCACTGATGAAGCACAACCTCATCTGCACTCTCATTTCAGAATTACCGGTTCATGTTACCTCTAATGGGTTTTATTGCTCAATAAATTACATCAGGGTCTTTACAGTTCCTTTGCAAGTAATTTAGAGCATGACCCCGGCAGGCTGCAGATGAAAATCTTCCATTAGGAGCATTTTAATGCACTGTCACAAGCTCATCCCATAACTTTCCTGCCTCCGA